>CALNHX010004618.1:0-123425 GCA_940337035.1 Agriotes lineatus
ATGAGGGTCCATTGGTCCTTTTTTATTTGTGCTGTACCAAGCCTGTTGAAGTAAAGACCTGGATTGTTTTTGAGGTTCGTGAATCCTGGTTCTGCGGGGTAGCAGATTCTAAAGCAGAGGAATCTGTAACAAAGGGCCGTAAATTGTTGACATGTGCCTGTCTTGTTCCTTTATTATTTTTAAGTGTGCATACATGATGCGGCGTTATAGATATAATTTCGTAGGGTCCGATAAATTTTGGTTTGGCTTTTCCTCTTCGGGAATCGGTTTTTAGTAAAACTTGTTGTCCAACTTGGTAGGAGTGTTTTCTATTTTCTTTTGCATTCAATTTTAAAATGTAATTTTCTTTTAATTGCTGTTGCTGTCTTTTAATTTGTTCATATAAATATTTCATTTTTTCAGTGTGATTAGCGGTGTAATACCATACTCGTTGTTGTTCGAAATCAGCTGAAAAGGGATCCTGTGACATAGTATGTCCGAAAAGTAATTCGTGGGGTGTCATTTTGGTGCTTGTATGAATAGTGTTATTGTATGCGATTATGGCATATCGCATTAAAGTTTTAGGTTCTTCCTTAGGATGTCGACTTTTTAATAATCGATAGTGCTCTATCAGGGTTGAATGTAGTCTTTCTATGGGACTGTTGGATTCATGATGTCCAGGCGTTGTAATGTGCAAATTAATTTTGTGAAAAGCAAGTAGTTCTTGAATTATTATTCCGTTAAATTCTCCGTCTCCAATAATTTTTATTGGTGTACCATATTGTGATATAAATTTTGTTATTTTCCGAACTATGGTTACGTTGTTTCGATCTTTCAGGTGATATACTTGTGCAAATTTTGAAAGTTTATCGATAATTGTTAAGAACATATTATTGTCGATATAAAATATGTCTATGTGGCATTCTTGCATCGGTTTATCCGGAGTGTCCGTGACATTATAAGGGGCTTTAGTAGGTTGTCTATCATATTTTTGTTTTTTGCATTCTGCACAGTTATTAATGTAGTCTGAGATTGAGTTTTCCATGTTCTTCCAATAGAATTTACGCTTTAACGCTAATAAAGTTGCTTGAATTCCACGGTGATTAGTTTTTCCTTCGTGGTAAAGTTTTATTTGTCCATATTGTTCTTCTTTGTCGATAATATGTTTAACTCCATTTAAACATCTAAATAATCTTGGTTTGTTTACACTGAACAATTCGATTGTTAATCGGTATGTAATTTTGTATAATTCATCTTCTGGAAAGAACAGGTAGTACGATGTGTCGGGTTTGCAAAATTCTAAAAATATTTTTCGTAGGGTAGGCAGAGGATTCGTTGTATTTATTTCCACATTCAAAATCTTGTGTCCTTCTTGCATTTTAATTTTTGGGGTCGATGGCTCGTCGTGAACCATATGAAATATTATTTGGTTTTCTTTCGTTTCCAGGGCATCCTCACAAATAGGTATTGTAGGTGTCGATGATTCCTGGGTATGTTGTGTATTTGAATCTGTCTTCTGGTTGTTGGATTCTTGTTATAGGTATTAATTCTTCGAGATCGATTGGTGTTTGTATTCTTGCGGGTCGATTTATTACAGGTCGCGGTTCAGGTGTGTTTAAGCGTTCACTGTTTACAATTTCGTCCACGAGTTGGTCGAGTTCTTCGTCTTCATTTGCTATCATAGAAATATTTGTTGTATGTGTAATGGGATTAATTTGTATGCGAGAGAGGGCGTCAGCATTAGAATTTTTGGTTCCTTTTTTGTAAATAATATCGTAATTATATTCTTCCAGTTTGAGTCTCCAACGTGTTAGTTTAGAATTGGGTTCTTTAAGTGAATTTAACCAAATGAGTGGTCTGTGATCTGTAACAATGGTGAATTTTCTTCCATAAAGATAGGGGCGGAAATATTTGGTGGCCCAAATTATAGCGAGTAATTCTTTTTCTATCGTCGAATACCTTTGTTCCGTTTCGTTGAGGGTTCTAGATGCGTATGCTACTGGTAGGTCTTTTCCAGGTGTACCTTGAGATAAAATTGCTCCAAGGGCGACATTGGATGCGTCGGTTGTGAGAATAAATTGCTTCTCAAAATCTGGGCATTGGAGTATCGGGTCATTCAGTAGTATATTTTGTGCACTTTGAAATGCTTTTACAAAGTCTGGGGTGTGTTCTACCTTTTTACCTTTCTTTAGACAGTTCGTAAGAGGTTTAGTCATTTTAGCAAAATCTTTTATGAATTTTCGGTAATATCCCAAAAGTCCAAGGAATCCTTTGATTTCTTTCTGGGTTGTTGGGATTGGATAATTTTGTATGGCTTTTATTTTGTCGGGGTTTGGTTTAACTCCTTGTGGTGTTACTATATGTCCAAGATATGCTACTTCTTTACGTAGGAATTCACTTTTGTCTAGCTGAATTTTCAAATTGTTTTCTCTGATTCTATTAAATACGTTACGTAATCTTGTAATGTGTTCTGGAAGTGAGGTAGAAAAAATTATAACGTCGTCTAAGTATACTAAGCATTGGCTATCTGTTAGTCCTTTTAGCACGTTGGTCATAATCCTTTGAAACGTAGCTGGGCTGTTTTTAAGGCCAAAGGGCATGCGTAAAAATTCAAAATGTCCGTCATCTGTAGAAAAGGCAGTCTTTTCTCTGTCTTCCGGGTCAATTTCCACTTGATGGAAGCCTGAAGCTAGGTCTAGGGTGGTAAAATATTGGCTTCGTCCTAGTTTATCTAATATATCGTTGATATTGGGGATAGGAAACTTATCTTCAATTGTCTTTTCATTCAATTTCCGATAGTCCACTACTATTCGCCACTTTTGTTGTTTTGATGCATCCAATTTTTTTGGTACAATCCATATGGGTGCATTCCAAGGCGATTCGCTAGGTTTGATAATGTTGTCCTTCAACATTTTGGCCATTTGAGTTTGAACTTCTTTTTTATGAATGTATGGATAACGATAATTTTTCGTAAATACGGGTTCATTGTCAGTTGTTCGAATTTTATGCTTAATTTTATTAGTAAATGATAATGGAATGTCTTTGCAATAAAATATATCTCGGTATTCCTCACATAAATTCGTTATTAACGTTTTCTCCTCGTCATTCATGTGATCTGTTCTTAAATTGTTTAAGTTTTCTCGTAATTTGATTTTGACATCTTTTGTACTAATATGATTTAATTCGATAGTCTTAGGTTCAACTATTGGTTGTAATTGAATTGGTTTCTTTAAATTAAGTTGAATTGGTTCGTTTCGTGTATTTATGACTGTAGTCAAAAATGCGTTATTTTCAATCTTGACATATGCTTCTGGGATTATTAAATCTGGTCCAAAGTTTCTTTTTTCACATAGTGCTTCTTTTAGTTGGCTGTCGGTGGGTAGTCGAATCATACTTTCTGATCGAGGTGGAATATTTATTTCAAATTTATCCTGTTTCCTTGTAGGTATTTTTTCATCATCTGATGGTTGAATATGGAGTGGCAAAGTACAGTTGCTTGTGATTAGCTGATTAGTAGATAAATCGATTCTTGCGTTCAATTGTTTTAACAAATCGAGTCCAATGAGTCCTTCGTAGTTGTCATTAAAATTGAATAAGTAGATTTTGTGCATTTGATTTGTCTTAAAGGATCTTGGTAATGGTATATTAGCTACTTCATCATGAATTGACGTTGCATTTGCAGTGCTAATTTGGAAAGGTTCGTTGTAAATATATTCGGAGTAATACTTGTGTACGAAAGCGGGATTTAACAATGTTTTCATAGATCCAGTGTCAATCATGAGTTTTGCGTTGAGTTCCGGTAAGTATATGTAGGGTAGTTTAGGTGATGCCGAATTGTTCACGTATACGAGGGTCACTCTGTTTCCAGTGAGATATAAAAAAACTAAATACAAATTTGACAATATTTATTTATAAATGTTCGAAGTAGTCCCCCTTGACCTCAATACATTTATTCAATCTTTTTTGCCACAAATCAAAAGCTTCTCGCCATTGATTTTTCGGAATACTGTCAAAATACTGATGAATTGCTGTATCAATCTCGTTTTCTGAAGAAAATTTTCGGCCCCGAAGGTGTTTTTTTAAATTAAAGAAGAGCCAAAAGTCACACATCGCCAAATCAGGTGAATAAGGTGGATGTTCAATCACACGAATATGTTTTTCCCTCAAATAATCAACCGTAGCGCGCGCCGAATGCGAGGATGCATTGTCCTGATGCAACAAAAGGCCTTTTACATCAAGTTCAGCAAAAACTTCAGGCAAACATTTATTGATGTACCAGTTTGCAGTAACTGTGCGCTGTTCTTCTAACTTAATGGCTTTGACTAAACCGGTGCTTCTAAAGAAGACAGCGTACATTACTTTTTTCATGGCACGTTGTTTTTTTGGTGTTGTCGGTGTTGGATCATCTTCATGAATCCACACACGGGATTCCTGTCGAGTTGGAGTATCATAAAATGGTATGTACGTTTCATCACCTGTTACGATTTTGGAAATAATCCGATGACCACCATTTTCCAACATGTTAAGAGTCTCCATGCTGATTCTTACACGTTCTGACTTCTGGAACTCCGTTAATTGGTGTGGTACCCAACGTTGAACAACTTTCTTCATCCGGAGTTTCTCATGTAAAATTTTTGAAACTGCTGCGGATCCAATCCGTAATGTCGTCTGGATCGTGCTGTATGTGCAGTGTGGGTCTTCGGCAATCATTCTCTGTACAAGAGCAACATTTTCTGGGGTGACTGCTGTTTTCGGTTTTGGTTCACGTGATTCATCAGTTAAGGAACTCCGACCTCGTTTAAGTTCAGCAAACCACCGATAAATGGTTGATCTTGAAGGCTTTTCTTCACCAAATGCTAAAGTTAGGCGTTCCATGCACTGCTTTTCATCTAAACCGCACTTAAAATCGTAGTAGATTAATGCACGAAAATTCTCTCTACTCAACTGCATCGCGTTTACGAAGTAAACAATTTTTTGTTTCTACACACTTGATTGTTATTTAATTACATTGCACAGCTGGGTCACTAGATAAACAGGCTTCCTTAAAATAAAATCGTTTTATCTAAGTATGCATACATTTCAACGTATCTCACTGGAAGCAGAGTGGCCCTCGTATTAGGTCAGGTTGTTGTTCGGGCTGGTCAGGGAAAAATCCTGTTCAGGGTCATTTTCTGATGCTTGGATCCGACTGTGGTCTTCTTCGGATTGTTCATAATAATTATATTCAAAGTCAGGTGCAGGTCCATAAGCGTTATCTTCTTACTTCGGTTTCGACAGGTCCTTGATCGTGGTAGAAAAGTTCTTCGGAAATGAAGTTACTAGGTTGATTGGATTGTCGAATATAATATGGCTGTTTAATAGTACGCGATATATCCATAGGAGTAGGCTTCTCGAGAGGTTGGATATTTCGAGGCTTGAATACGTTGGTTCCTGGTTTTCAAAAACAATTGGTTGCGATGGGAACTGTTTTGATGGGAATTGTTTTGTAGACGATTGCTGTGGTGGTAAAGCAGGAAGTGTCCTTATTGGTGCTGGAAAATGTTGGCGTTGTACTTGGAATTGTGGGTGAACGGGCTGCATCGTTGGTCTATAATGCGTTTGAACCATTGGCATTGGTTGACGATGGAAGTAATAATTTTGCTGATTTGGCTGATTTGACTTCTGTGTCACATTTGGTTTGTGATGGGGTTTTGCAATGCTTTGATTTCCTGATTGCAAATGCCATACGTTTTGTTCTTCATTAATATATTTAAGGGCATTTTCCATAGTGGTTGGTCGTTGACTCCGTATGAATGATCCAAGGGGGTTTCTTAATCCACTTAGAAACGTCTTTAAAGTTAAATTGGTGTACAAGTCTCCTTTAACCTTAATTGTAGCTTCGTCTGTTGTGTTGGTACTTAAATGTGAAAATAGGGCGGCTCTCATTCTTATGCACGAGTTGTAAAAGTCGATTGGGTTTTCGTGATTTCCTTGTCTGAGGTGTAGTAAATCTTGAAGAAGGCTGTCTTCGGATCTTCGGTCGCCAAAATTGTTTTTTAAAATTTCTCTTTATAACTTCCGATGGTATATCCTGCAGTTACTAATACGGCTTGTCCGGTTAGTTGGCTTTCGATGCCGGATAACAGAAGATGATTGATGTAATCTTCATTGTTGGTAGTTGAAAATTGATTGTAGATGAGATCGGCTGCTTTGAAAAGTCTTGCAAGTTGAGTGGGATCTCCTCTAAACTCGGGAATGGTCTTTAAATATTCGAAATGGAAAGCTGGTACTGCCATTCTTCTTGTGTTTTGTCGTTCGAGTATATTTTCTTGTACAGCAGATGTTTGTTGTATCGGCAGGTTTGGTTGCGTGGATGTGTTAGGAATTGCAAATGGATTTATAGCAAGGTTGGCTAGTTGATTGGCCAGGGTTCCCTCAAATTCAGACATGGATTTTTATTTAGCGCATTTATTAATTAATTTATTGTTTCACAAGAGTATACAGGCATAAATTAAGTCAACGGACACCTGTAGTCTCGCTTATGTGAAACGGGAATATTGTTTTAAAATATTAAGCGTTCTCCTTAATTTTCGCAAGAGTATCTTTAGATCTAAATTCTCCTGAGAATTTTAAGATCACAAGGTAGCACTTGCCAAAATCAGAGCTAAAACTATATTATTATTAAGGTTTAGCAGTAGTTTAAATTTTATTTCACTTTGTTTTAAATGGCAAAACTTAATTCTAAAATTTTATCTTCTTGCTGCAAATTGATTAGCGACTTACATTAGTAGCAGGCAAATTTTCATATTGCTGTTTGGATGCTCCGCTTCGGCGATTCTTGTCCTCTGCGTCGCGGTGCTGTATTGATCGGCTTCGGCGATTTTTGTTCTCTGCGTCGCGGGGTTGTGTGGCTCGGCTTCGGCGATTTTTGTCCTCTGCGTTGCGGGGTTGTGCTGCTCAGCTTCGGCGATGCTTGTCTTCGGCTGGGCTGGTCCACTTGGAAGCGATGTCCAGTCTTCACTTGGAACCGGGTTGGATTTTGTTCGATAGTAGACGAAGTGTTAACACACAAAATTACGCGAATTTGGTGTAATTTTCTACTATCCGTACGACTGCGCCAGAGATGTTTATTGATTGACGAAAGATAATAAAAAAAAATCTTTTTTATTCAATTTATTACCTTACGGGTTACAAAGCAAAAATACAATGTTTTATGCACGAAGTCTGCGATGCAACTGAACTAGTAATAACAATTACGTGGGACATCTGTAAGACAAGATAAACTCATTATCAGCGTTCTCACATGTGTCGACAGATAATGCGTTTATGCAAGCACGTAATTAATACGTAACACTTGATCTTGCCCAGTAATGGCAGTAATCGTAGCCACTGGACCCTCCTGTTCTTTAGCTGTGGCTTCCGGCTCGGCTTGCAGAATGTGAAGGTCAACTTCGAAGTTCTCGATGGTTTCACCAGCCTCTACTACCAACGCTGAGGTTTGCAGAATGTCAAGGTCAACTTCGAAGTTCTCGATGATTTCACCAGCCTCTACTACCAACGCTGAGGAGCGGGGCTGTTTCAATATTAAAGGCACATATTTGTGCCACTTTGGCGTTGCTGTACCATTTTGTACCTGTGCTAAAATTATACATTGTCCTGAGACAACTACACAATCGTTAATAAGTCAGCATATACTTACAAGTACACTGGTCAGAATCGTATACAGAGGGTAAACCTTCCACTTGTAATGTTATAAGGTCTTTTATCTCCTCATCCACGGTCGTAACTTCCACAGGCTTCGCAGGTCCACCCCCAGTCCCACAGTAATTTAATCGCTGATCTGCACATTTTTTTTCGAATTTTTCTTTAGATTTTTATACTTCTTTTTTAAAACGCTTGCATCTCTGTATGCTTTCCCACTGGTTGCATTAAATTCTTGGCATATTTGCTGCCATGCCTCATTTTTCAGCGTCCACAATACTTTGTCCGTTTTTTGCACTCCACAATATCCTTTTTATTTTTTACTAATTGTATAAGTAGGGAGACCTCCTCTGATGTGAAGTTGGAACTCCGCTTACTTTTTTCTTCGCCTACCATCGTCAATACGCTTGATGTTGCCATATTACATGTTTCTAACCTCAACACAACTGAATATTCGGAAACAGTCGCGAAACGACTGCACAGAAAAATGCGGAAAGAATGATTCACTTGAACTAACCAACCGACGCGTGTGCGTACTAAACAAAACCGTTGCCAACCTGAGCTCAACTTAAGTAAAGCTCAACTTAACAAAGCCCAACACTGTAAAACGCTGGACTATTTTAAGCTGCATTTAATTTTTTTTCGCTTATTTAAGCTTGAGCTTAAGCTGTAACTGTAAAACCGGCCCTAATTCTTATTAAAGACTAATGAAACAACGCATGTTTTAGTTACTGTAATAAAATAGTATTTCACAATAACATAACGAATAATAGAACAAAAGAAAAGTCGTGACAGTAATTTTTAATCATAATAAAACATAGACGTTTCACATTACACAAGGTGCGTTTTTTCCAGATTATTCAGAGCAATTCAGAATATCATTTGATTTGAACAGTTTAACCAAACACACTTATAATAAATAGCAACAAAACTCTATAAACTACGCTACATAAGTATGATCAAATCTGCTGTGGATATTTAATGTCCGTTCAGATTTTTCTAACAATGCTTGACTAATGCTATCAACTTCTTTTAAAGTTGGCTTTTGGAATTGAACATTTTTCATTTTTCGTTTCTTTGTGGAAAATAGACGCACTTGCTTTTCAACATTTTGGTTGGGATTAACTTCTTCGGTATTTTTGAAATGTATTGTTTGATTGTTAAGGGTCTTTATAATTTTATCCAAGTCTTTCAAAATCGATCGTGCTTGTTCATCATCTATGTCCGCTCTATCAGTTAACCCTATAATTAAGTCTGCTTGTCTTTTAATTGCATCAATGCTTGATGCAGGTGCGGAATTTTTTATAATACCAACTTCTAATATTTCACCGATTTCATTTGCATTACTAGTACACGGGATATTATTAGGCAACAAATTTTCTTTATTAGTTAATTTGGCATATGCATGTATGTGCTTGCAAATATTTAATTTTATAACATTGTCCAAACATGAGTATTTAAAACTATCAATACATATATTACAGTCGTTACACATTACATGGCATTGCCAGAATTCGTCCTCTTGTCTTATTATCCTTATTATCAGATACTGCTGAGCGGAATTTGATGATGAAGTTACCAACCACCTTCGGGTCGTGCTGGTTACACGACGGCCATGTTCTACACTGTGGCGAGACTCTCGTCGAACAGTAGTAGCCTACTGCAGCAGACATAAAATCTGACAATCTGAATACACGCATTTACACCAACACGCCGACGGTCGAGCTACTGAT
Source organism: Agriotes lineatus (assembly GCA_940337035.1). NCBI lineage: Eukaryota > Metazoa > Arthropoda > Insecta > Coleoptera > Elateridae > Agriotes > Agriotes lineatus. The sequence goes on from CALNHX010004618.1 coordinate 9,393, forward strand.
ATGAGGCGAATCCGCAAATCGCAATCTAGTGCGAGCTATTCTAGATTATAAAGGAGGGTGCTCGATGGAACCCTGCTCCACATGACTATCTGTGCAGGCAGCTTACGCTGCCATTAGATTAATTATAGACGTACTTGTTGCTTATTGTCCATTATCAGGACAGATTGTACGAAAATGGAGTTAAATAAAAAAAATTCTAGACTAAGGTGGGAGGGGACGAAATTACCAGAAGAAGCCTAGTACTAATGCGTCATTGCAGTCTCTACATAGAGGAAGTGTGTTACTAATCGACACGACGACACGACCTCTTGTTCAATAGTTTTTAGATGTACAATACAATCTATTTGAATTGATTGAGGTTAACTTTATAATAAGGGGGGCTGGCTAAGGTCACTAAATCACGTTAAGCACGAGTCACACTAGGCTGCTTACCAGCTGCTGCTGACCAGCGGCTGGTAGTAGCACCAGCAAGCAGCGGATGGCAAGCCGGTCACACTGTCGGTTGCTACTCGCCAGTTTGCTATTCGATATTCAGCAATCTTCTAAAAGGTTATTGTACGATACCTCTTTCACATTCCGATTCAAATAATCTTTTGACGTAACGTCCCACAAACATGGATAATTTTGAAATATATTTAAAAACGAAATAATTTCTTTCCCATTCCACTTTAATTCATTCATTGTAACAATATATATAACAATTATAACAAAAGACCACGTGGTAGGCACGATAGCTGGGTATTCGATGCTGATAGTGGCAATAGTGGTCAGATTGCGCTGCCGGCTGGTATCAGCGGTCACGTGATCTATTAGTCGCCGCTGCCTGCTGCCAAAAGTTGAACATGTCCAACTTCGCCGCTGACGAATACTCGCCGGCTGGCGACGCCAGCGTCGAATTTTGTGGTCACACCAAGCTGATTGACGGCTGACAGTAGCGTCTACTAAATTTTTGGCTGGCAACCAGCCTAGTGTGACCCGTGCTTTAGCTACGCTAACACAGGTAGGGAAACACCATTTGACAGGTTCAAAAAACGAGTTTGTCAATGTCAAATTTACCATAGGCGCTACTAGTAAGGGCATAAATATTTTTTCTTATTTTTAATATATCCTTCGAATGCGATGCCACAATCCTTTCTCTAGGTTGTAAGTTAGGCAGATAATCGTTTTTAACCGCAATTTAAAATGTGTTTCGTCTACTGACCCTGAAACTTGAAGATCTGGAGAAATATCAAAGGTAATTTTTCACGATTACAGATCATTTACCTTAATTATGACCTGAAGAGATGACTGTAATCTCGGATTCCCTAGTTATCCCGACGAATTTTTTCAAAACGTATTTATATTTAATAGCATTATGGTTTTCATTTGCTGCGTTAAAGGTTGCCTGAACAACAGCATAAAAGGGTATACGCTGTTTCAAGTCCCTGAAGGTAATTTAAACTGCAATATTTAGCAATACTTTTAATGAATAACTTATTGCAAATTAAGGACCAGAAAATAGCATAAAACAGCAGGAATGGTTGAAAGAAATAAATAGACCACTAGACGACATGCATCATTTACGTGTATGTGAGGTACCGAAGTATTGAAATGCAACGAGCGATACAAAATATTCGCTAAAGCTTTATATTTGTGATAATTAATTTTTTTAAGGTGGAAAACTTTTACAAATAATTCTTTATGTAATATTTATTTATTGCGTTCACGTTAGGTACAGTTACGGCCAAATAAAACCGGGCAGTATTTTACTCTATTGTGAATTGGTATTAAATCACCTAAGAAACATAAAAATTAAAAATGACATATTAAGAATTCAAATTGTCAAGGTACTGTCAAGTAAAAGCCTGATTTGCCAAAATTTATGAAAATTACATAAAATGTCAAAATGGTGGTCGTTTTTATTTGGCCGTAACCGTACACAAACTTCAAATTATTTCTGTTATAGCTAACCTATAAACTGATTGGGTACGCCACTGACAAAAACGAGTTTGGTTTGACATAAATAACGCCAAGTTTCCCTACCTGTGTTAGCGTAGCTAACGTGATTTAGTGACCTTAGGGCTGGCGGCACGTATGTGCATGTTATTGCTATGCATATTTATTATTTACTAGGATGGCATGGAAACAATATTCTAGTTTGTCAAATACATTAGGCATACATACACAATAAAATGAATTAAACACAGTTTTTCCACGACCGGGAGTAGAAGTCCGTTTCTATAGCATCAAAATTGTGACAGAAGTAAAACATTTACTCCCTAGAGACTAAGACAAAAACTTCTCTAGGGAGTTTTCATTATGACTGACACAACAATTATGTCAAATTCGAGGTTATCAGGTTAGGTTTTGCGTCAGTTTTGACACAAACTGACGCAAATGCTAACCTGCTAACCTCGAATTTGACATAATTTTGAGGTCTTGTCATAATGACTTACAGTGCCACCAACTTTAAAATTTACCATAGGCTACTAATTTTAAAATAATTGTAACTAAAATGTCAATAAATGACGTTTAAAAACGGGTTTTTTGTTTTAAATTTTCCTGCAACATGAAAAAAATAGTATATGCAACTCGGAGAGAATGCTATTTTCCTTCAGTGCAATTTCTATCCCTTATTATATATCCCTTATACTCGTCCAATTTCAAATCTCGTCCATAATCTTGATATAAAGAAGACACTGTTCCTTCACGAAACCTCATGCCACTTCACGCAGGCAAGGCAGCTACTACGCATGACAGCAGAGGAGGAAACGGAAGGGTGAAGGGAAGTAAGGCGGGAATATTTGAATCATACGAAAATATAACTTCTTCAATTTTTGACGCGAATTTTCGACATACTCGACACGTATTTTCGACGTGACGTGTCGAATATAATTTTCGACGTGTCGTTGCCCAACCCTGATTTACACACTAAAAATTTATACAATTACAAACCTACCTTTAAACATTGACTATAAACAGATTAGATATGTTCGTTTGTTCTGTTCTAAACTGCTCTGAACACTTGAAGTCACCAGAACAGTTTAGTGCAGGTTCGAGCAAACTAATTGCGCAGAATCGAGCAGAAACAAACGAACGGTTTTAGAACAGTTTGGAGCAGTTTAGTGTTGTTGACAAAACAAATAACATAACCTTAAATATAATAAATTAAGTTCTGGCGTGGCGCGCTTGTACGGGTTTATATTTATTTATTTATTTATTTATGTACATACAGGAGTACAGACAGGCACTAGGCCCAAAAAAGTACCACAAAATAACAAAAAAAGTTCTGAATTATAACAAGTTAGAATACAGTAACAAAAAAATATCAAAAATTGTAGGATTGTATAAAAATAGTTTTGAAAATAAAGATAATAATATACTTATTACACAATAATTGCACTACATGTCTTTACTTTGTACTTAAAGGTTTGAAGACTGGAAACAAACAGATCCAGAGAGCTGCAAAGCTCAATGTAATTTCTCAGCATACGATTCACTGTGGAATTGTATATTATTATTATTCTGCCTATTTATGGATGAAATTGTGAAAATGATGCTAGTGGAGGATGACGTAGACGTATTTTTAAAAAATTCTTCATCTTGAAGTAAAGACAAGGACATTAACTGTGCGATGCTGCTGTTGGGTGAATATAAGCAAGCACGAACAACCATAAAAAACTATGAATCGGTATGTTTAGATTGTGACCTAGTTTTAAGTTGAATTGAGTATCAAACTAGTTGTGTTTTAGGTTATTGAAGAATACAGCGAGGAGGAGTTTATAGGACATTTTCGAATGAATCGAGAAAACGTAGCAGAAGTTAGAAACAAATTTGCCATAAGTGATGTATATCTAAATCTTTTTAAGGATGGTAAGTATATTAGTTTATTTTGATGGCATATTTATGTTATAATTATTTGTTTTAGAAAGAACCAGAGCTAAGATTACACCGGAGAAACATATTCTGGTTTTCTTTTGGTTTGCTGGACATCAAACTGCATCGTTTCGGGATGTGTCTGATCGGTTTGATTTATGTCTTAGTTCGCTACATGATATAGTTTCCAGAGTGTTAACTTTTTTTTAGTTTCCTAGCCGAAGAAGTCATAACATTGCCAACATAGGCTCGGAAAGAAAAAACAATGGAGTTTTTTTTCACAAAAAAAGCAATTCCCAATTTTATTGGTATGTATTTATTTACATAAGGTAAATTGGGTATACATTGACACATCTTTGCATATTTTTTTTTCGGAGGTTTTTGTCATTATGATACCAGGTTTTGCTCGAAAGATGAAGGAATCTATTGTTTACAACGGTGTCTAGTTGATTTGGATCAATACCACATATTTAGCCTGTACCAAATTTTTGAAAAAAAACCTTACTATTGTCAATGTTGCTCCACCATGTCGGCAACATTGACATAGGACGCTTTTTGCTTTAAAACACCTTATTAGACCTGTCTATGTCAATGTTTGACATATAGGGTTCAATATTGACAAATACAAAACATTTTTCTTTCTGAAAAAAAATCTATTTTGAAATATAATGAACAGAACACAAATAATAAACAGCATTTCTAAACTAATAATGAAACAAAGTAGTTTGTTTTTCAATAAACCGTAAGGGATTCATTAGTTTTATGACAGGTAAAATTAGTGGCAAAAAAGTGCATTCCTCTGCGAATTTTCGCGATGGGGAGGGTCCGAACAACATCTTCTGGATCAATAATCTTTTCATCTAATACGTCTGGGAACACAAAATGTTTTCCTTCCTTCTCAGGAAGTTTACGAAAATGCCATTTGCATCTATGTTAATTACTTGGCCAACATAGTGGACGTAAGTTATATTTTGTCCTTTGACTACACGAAATTTTGCCAAAATCCAGGAGTAACGGTTCCGCACTGCTTTGCTGCTCTGCTTCAGGCATATTACTTTGTGCTTGTGGCTCTACATCGGAGTAATATTCCTCTGACATCTCCAAATCTGATTCATTATTATTCTCTGGGATCGTAACATCGCTCTCGGAATCGGTGCTCACAATTCGAAGTTTCCTCTTACATTTTACAGTTTTTGTCTTACCTTTACATGTTGCTTTCTCGGTTTTTCTCTTGTCATTTTCCAACATCCTTTCTCTAACTTCCTTGCTTGTAAGACTTTCAGCAAATTTGCGTTGAATCCTACTTCGCTTTTGAGTTTCAGTTAATTTACCATCTTTTTTAAAGCTGACAGAAGAGAAAGCTCCAAACTCTTTTTCGGGGTGTATTTTATGGTATTTTGTGCATCTACAACTGGGGGTGGTGTGCTATTTCGCGAGGTGGTTGATGAGGATGGCTCAGAAATAATTTGATTTGGACCATTATCAGTGACAGGATAAGAACAGACGAAACAGCACATTTTTTTAGGACCTTCTCTTTATCAATTGGAAATATTCCACTCCCCTCAAAACCTCCTATAGCATTGGACCTCGAAAAGCAATTCGATTCGTTTAACTTTTTGATGAGGCCAGGGAACGTAGTTTTGTCTACGTTTTGGAATCGAGTGGATTGATAAAAGTCTTGAAGAACTTTGCGCCATGATTTTTTTACAGACCTAAATACCCCAGCATCAAGTGGTTGTAGAACTTGTGATGTGTGCGCGGGAAGACACAAAAGTTCAATGTTATTTTCAATAGCTAAGTCTATAAGTGGTAGGGTAATATGGGAATTATGACCATCGAAGATTAAAAGTTTAGCGCCGGTTAAATCTGATGTTGATTTGACAAAAACCTTTTCAAACCAGTCTAAAAATTGTGCCGACTCCATCCAGCCAGAAGGAGAACAGTTGAACCTTGTATCATCTGGCCCACCTTTGCACCAGTTGGTATATAAATGTAAGCCCTTAAAATTGATAAAATGTGGCAAAAAAGAACCAACTGAATTACAACACACTAACACAGTGTAACTTGTTTTGGTTGTGCTCCCTACTACTTTGTGAGGATTTCGAGAACCTTTTCGACATAATATCTTTTGTTGGCCTTCATCCGTCTGAAACCCGGTTTCATCACAATTGAATATGTTTTGTGGCTTATTAGTTAATCCAAGGCGATCAATAGTGTTACTTAGTTTAAGAAAAAAGTCTTCTATTATTTCTGGGGAACAAGCTTCGGCTCTATTTTTAGGTAGATTTTGAGAAATCCGTCGACTTAATTGGTTTTTCCAACGAGCTTCAAAGAGTAAGCACCAATCTTTACCGGGTAATCCATCTTTAAATGGATTAGGACGATCCATTCGTTTTAAATATTCTTGAACATGAACACACAATGTCAATCAATTGCGATCGAGTCCAAATCCCCAATCAGCTAACTTTATTAAAGAGTGAACTAATAATTCTTCCTCCTCAACTCGAAGAACAGTAGGCCGTCCGACTTTACTGCTTTTGAAATTTTTCAAATGGTTCAATAATGTTTTGCGATTTATACCAAATTGTTCTGCAGCTTTTTTCATACTCATATTACCGTTTTTAACCTCACTAATGGCAAGTTTCATTCTATCTGAGTCATAATACTTATAACGTCTAGCATTAGGATTAGTTGTTTCATTATGTTCCAATTAAAAAACGTTTATAACTTTATTTTTAAAAATAAATATAGCAAGAGGAAAAATTATTTAACAGTGATTTTGTAGATGAATGGTTCGGAGCTTAATTTTTGTACGTTAAAAGCGAGCATTCGTAACATCACGAGTGGAAATTTCAAATATGGAAATGCCAATTAGTTAAAATTTATATACCAGTAGCTCACACAATATGCTCCTGTGGCACTTCGATATTAAGCTCCGCCAATAATTCTACTCTGCCCTTCACGCTTCTCGCATCCATAACTATTGGGGGAGCAATGCTTGCTCTATTGACGAGGACATCTACCAATTCTCTGCAACAAAAAAACAACATAAGGAAACAATATTTAACATCTTAATAATAATATTCGTATGGTCGTGGTATAAGCCTGGTGACAGTTTTCAGGTCGCGTTAACGCCTCTGACTTGACCTAACGACTACCACGGCCAGTCGCTGCTGCTCGTAACGTCTATTAATCAAAAAAGAGCATAATGTATCTCTCATATGGGCACGATTTTCTTCCACGTCCTGTCTTTTTTTTTGTTCTCCATTGTGATCTTAAATGCCCTTTCCAAACTCTCCACTTGTTCTCGCACTGGGCTGCGCTAAACTGGTACCCCTGTTCCCTCATTTTGTCCTCGATGAGCCTCCACATTGATTTAAGGCTTTTGATTTTTCTGTGCTCTACGAGAGCATTTTCATCCTTGTACAGGCTGATTAAAAGTTTTGTGGTACTTTCGCACCATTCCGCAGAATTGTCTTTCTCTCTTTCGGGCTGTTCTTGTCGGCCACCTCCTGCTTCCGACTGGGAGTGATGCTCCACTTCGGCCCCAAGCTGGCCTTCTTGATCTCTTACGTCGGGCAGCACCAATCGCAAACATTTATTATATTCTACTTGGAGTAGCTGCCCATCTTTCACCTGTATCAATCCCGTAGGGAGTTATACTGTTTACTGTACACCATCTGGTAACGTCAATACATTATAATTTAGTCTAGGAATTAAAATTTGGGATGAAAACGTACCATCAGCATTTAATATGTAGCATCCATCCACTACATCCGCCACCGCAGCGTTAAGAAATTCAACGGCTTTCCCGGTCATATTTTGATTTATAAGGCGTAAAAAGGAAAAAACACGGCCTAATCCGCAAAATCGAAATTAATAAAAAAAACAACTGACACCAATTCTCTAACAACCACAGATCAATAAACACAAAGATAATAATAAATAAACAGTAAATTACTACAACCAAAATGCACAGGGCCTGTTCGGGTATGTAATGTTGTAGTTAGTGCTAGGTGGTTTATGAATTCTAGTAGTTATTACCTATTTCAATTGACGTTAAACCCGAGGGGCACCAGAATTTGATGCCGTTATATGCAATGTATTTTACGTTGTCTACTATAGAAAATTCAATTCAAGTTATAAACAAGTTATACTATACAATTTCAATGTATTTCTAGTTAATAACATTTCGAGTAAAATCTACAATTTTAATAAAAAGAAAAATGAGATAATGTAAGTGAGTTTCGCAGGTAAAATTTCTAAAATCTTTCATAATTGTTATACATTATTTTTGTATATTTACAGTTACACTGTTAGATAATTTATAATTTTCATAAAATGTGGGATTTTTTTATCAAAATACTTATAAAAGCATTAAATTCGTTAGATGGTCGTTTTAAATATTTTATGTGAGTAGTATTATAATCTTTAACGAAAATGAAAGCTTCATTTTCTTCTAAAGGCTCCTCTGAACATTTTAAAAGTACCGGGTGTCCCAATAAGAATGGCACTCGGCCCTATCTCGAAAAGTAATTGTCGTAAAGACTTGGGGCAAAAAAATTTATGACTAAAGCGTCCAAGAGAAAATGCTGGAAATTATTTTTAAGTTTCTAGAATGGCCGCCAGGGGGCTTAATCGCATTCTTGAATTTTAAATCCCGTTTTTTTATAAATATTCTTATATTACAGATACCTAAAATTGACACCGTTATAAAGCTGAGATAAATTCGATTCTTTTCCGTTAAATGCTTTTTGCTCTATCTCTATAGGGAAACTGGTGGGGGGTGTCCGAACATTTTAGGAAATAAATGTCAATAAGTTCAAATGGCTGGACGGATTTTGTCAAACTTGGAGTCGTTGAACAGGGCTTTCCTTAGGCTATCAACGCTGCCTAGAGCGGATTGATTTAGATTGCTTGTATCGCCGCTAGATGGCGTTTTGCGACAACACTATAAATGAAATGTATTTTCTCAAAAAAATTGAATGCAACGATATCACTTTTATTGCAACAAAACATAGCCAAATAAGGGTCTAACACGCTAGTGACAGAAGGGCAATATTCAATCATATTGAATGAGTATTAATTATTATTGACATTTTAAATATAATGTTGGTTTTTTAACAGTAAATTTATATATATTTTGCTAAAAGAACGATAATTAAGATTTAATAATGGCAGGTATACTGAAAGTATTCCCAAATATGCGACATTATTTCGAGTTTTAATTTCTCTTAGTGATATTTTAGGTTAGGAAAGAAATATCGAAATGTGGTTTTCACAAGCGTGTTAGACCCTTATTTGGCTATCTTGGCTGTTTGTCTTTTTGAAGCATTATGAACATATTGTGTTGCATCGAAATTCTGAATTGATGGACGTTGGAAATGGAGTGTATCCGCCTCTGCTACGAATTACAGAAAAAAGTTTTCAATAGGGTCCTGATTTAAATGTGAAGTAAGTAAATATTTTTTGAAATCCTCCCAAAGTGACAGTATTCCAGTAACTGCAAATAAATCCATCAATGCAGTAGACATTAGACTTTATTTTCGAATTCTGCGACGTAATTTTTATATTTTGAAATAACTCTTTACCTCCTTTTAGAGTATTTTCAGGGTTGCTGTTAAATACTGATAACGGACGTTTATTTTTGTTGCGATCTAGGAAGTGTCTGCTATTTAGTGCATTAAAAATGTTATTCATATTTGCAATGAATTTTGCAGTATCCGTAGCAGAATCGCTAGTAATCTGTTTTAATTTCACTGCAGTTTGTAAAGCTGTCGACATTGTGTGACTGAAAATCTGTGTAGCATATTTAACTCGCATCTTTTGGAAAGCATTCAGGTTTAAATGTATATCAGAAATTTTGTTGACAGCTCTAGTTGTGTTACTTTTCTCATCCATCTCATACACGTGTCGAATATCGTGCCACGATTTTTTTTATTTCCCACAAAAAATCCTTGGATTCATAAGATTGTTTCTAACAGATTTTACTAAATGTGCTACATCATAAAGGGCATACATTTTAGAGTTATTGACAAAAAATATGACGTCCCTTCTTGCTTCCCCAAAGTGCAGATGCGCCTCTATTATTAGACCCTTGATCGCAAACAATTGCCGTTGGCTTTATAGAAATGGATAACAGTTTTTCTATAACTCCTTCAGCTATCTGCTTTAGCTTCTCCTTTAATATTGGCCCGCCACTAAGGTAGTAAATTGGAAATTTCCATTTATAAAAGTCCCCGCAGGTAGAACACAAGTGCAGAATTAGCTATTTTATTACATTTTTCCAATTTACCCAAGTCTTCATATCCCTTAATTTCGTCTAAACTCGAATTAATTTTTAAATCTTTTTTACGATATTTCGTCCATTAACAGAACAACTTCCTTTTCGTTTTCAGCCATACTTTTATTCTTTTCCAATAACTGTTCTATTAACTTCGTATCTAGCCTTGTTTTTAAATTTGTAATTTTTAGCCAATTGTTAATAGCCTTTTCAGATGGTAATACAGGGTGTTATGGAAATTAGTGCAAATATTTTAACCCGTATAGAACTCGCTAAACTGAACAACTTCTCTGATAAAACCTTTACTTAACATCTGGACACCAACGTACTTTATCAATTGAAGTAGGTAAGTTATTGACCGCGTGTTTTTGTGCAAGAACTTTGCAGTTTTAATATACTTGTGTCGTTCACCTTTAACTTAAATTTGCTTACCAAGCGGCTCGTAAAATTTAGGGGAGATACAAGATTGAAAAAATATGCGATTAAATGAAAAACGATAAATAGACAAGTTATTTATTTTGGTGAGTTCTATCACTGGTTAAAATATTTGCACTCATTTCTATAACACCCTGTATATAGATAATAAAATTCGGTGCTGCCATCCCAGTTCGAGGCGGATTTTCGGGCGTATTTTGTTTCCAAAAGGTTACATATGTTATCCCTTTAATAATCAATGGTTTAAACTAATTTTAAGAATACACTGAAGACTACTAATAAAATCGATAAAGAATGCATTACGAAAATTACTAATGTTAATTAAATATACCACCACGAGGTTACTACATTCATAGGCTTAATCTGGTAGTGACGCGTCACGGGAATGTCTACAACTCACTTCTTGAAGTTAAGTTTACATACGTTTACTAAAAATGCTAACAAGGACCATGCGCCTCTATGTTATGATGTGAAAGTATAAAATGGTGGATAAGCCTAATGAAAAATAGCTGTAGCATCTAGATTTTTCACGTGGTCGATACGCCCGTATGATATGCTATGCAGCCTATCTGAAAGTATGTGTTACGCCCAAACAAAAATTTTGATTATTTGGCTTATACGCCCTTCTGTTACGAAGCCCTCGACATAACCTATACAATTTTGACAGAATCACTTAACTTTGACAGAATGTTTAATACTGAACACAGAGCTGTGATGTATGGAAAATGGAGGAAATCACTGTGAACAGCCGTAGCTGTTTTTGTTATTAATATTTTTGTGTTCAACAAAAATGTTAATATAAACTTAAACTGACAGATGTAGAATGCCAATGTGACTTTTTCTATCATGACTGCCAACGTGAATTTTTAACAAATCAATTCCTTAGCCTTCGAGACTCTAGAGAATAAAAGTTTTCGATCATACAGCATCAGATTCGTTTTTTGTAGAAGTTTGTCGTTGATATCACTAAGACCACTTTTGCTTGAATTGGAGTTGTATGCAACATTTCGGCCAGGTTTAACAGGCAATTTCTTGTTTTTTTATTTGTCTCTTATCATACCCCATCTCTTTTAATAAATTAATTACAGAATCATTGAATCATATATACCTAGTCTCGTTCATGGTTTTTGGAAAGCATTGCAATACATTTACACTAAATAGATTTATGTCAATTTTCTTTTACATTTGCTTGTTTGCATCACAAATTAACAGTTTTAATAGAGAAGGGAAAGTTGATTTTGGTACTGAAGATTCAGTTCAGTTTGTTCAGTTCGTCTGTCTACTACCCTTAGGGTTGGACAAAAAAAGCAATATCAAGTGGCTCTGTTAGATGGGTGGAAAGTGTGGCCCAGACAAAAGTCCAAAAAAAATCGAGTCCAAATAATGCATTGCAGTAATACATAGTTACCTGGTCGTGTTCAATTGTCGTTCAATGCTAGTGCTAGACTTGTCAATTACACTTTTAAATTAGTTCAACTTACTTTTGAAGAGAGAATTTTTTTAGCGAACGATAATTATAAAAAAAGGATTGCACCTGTGCATTGATAGACCATTTTGGACTATTCAAGAGTCAGGTGAACCATTTTAAAAATGACACTGATAATTCTAATTTTAGCACTGTCATTCTATGACCACTGATCAAGACTAGGTAACTATGTATTACTGCAATGCATGATATGGACTTTAATATTTTTTGGGGTCATTTTTCTGGGCCACTATGCATAATAAAATAAAATAAAATAAGATAAAATACATCGAATAAAAAGGGTTTTGTTATATTTTCAAGTACACATCTAGATTTGTTATGGCTAGATGCAACATATACATATAACTAACTTGAAAAAATATTTATTTTAGTTTCTTGGTGTACTTATTTTGTACATACACCTTAATCATCAGCCATGTTTTATTATGGAGCAGGTGATGATGTTTCTCTATCAAATCTTCGCATTCGTATCTTTTTGTAGGTTTCTTTTTGGGAATATGAATTTTGAAATATGCATTGACTGCTTTTTTCTCCTCTTCGGTCCATGGCACGAGTTGTCTTGTTTTGCCTTTCTTGATTTTACTTGCACTCCCGTTAGCATTAACAAGTACGTTATCTGATTTATTATTGTTTCCGGGAATTCCAGGGTTTTCAAAACTTTCTATTGTATTGTATTGTATCATCGCCAACTTCTTCATTATTGAAAGTGTCAGCTAGCAAGTCATCGTCTAAATTAAGCTCAATTTCGTCAATTGCTTTGCCTTTGTAATACGCGGCTGAACCTTTCTCCATAAGCAATAAAAGCTTAGAAATTTTAGCAGTTTGGTACACGTCATCTGGTAATCTGTATGACTTTTTATGTATTCCAGGAGTATGGCCCATAAAGGTGGCCAACTGTTCGATCTCAGTTTCGGACATATTAAAGATTTGACTAAGGGCCGGTTTATCAATCAGTAGTTAAAGTCTTTGTTAAGGTTAACTACAAGTTAAATGTTAAATTCAGTTTATCAATCGTTTCTTAGCGCTAACTGTCGGTTATATATAAGTTAACCAGAACTTATTTTAACAAGAGATTCAAGCTGTAGTTAACCTGTTGGGTATAATTAACCAACACTCGAAAATCTCCGAATGAATGCCTCAATTGCCGAAACACAAACTGTCGTAATATTTACAAAATAGCGCGAAAAAGTTAGGTTAACCGTGTGATTGTTACGATATTATTTATTGCCGTGTTTAATATATTTCTATTAAATTTGAATAATGGTGGATTATGAAGTGAACATCTTTTCTGATAGTAGCGACAGTGATGAAGACATGCGAGATTTTATTAATATTTTGCACAGACGTCCGTAGATTGTTCGTAACCGTCCAAATCATTTACAATTCTGGGACGACGAGGATTTTAAAAATCGATTTAGATTATCTTCAAGCTATCCTAGAAAGAATTGAACATCTTTTATCGGTTGCAGGATATTAATCCCTTGTTTACATATACAAAAGTAGGCTGGTAACTAAATCATAATTGATCTGTACGGTAATAGTCCATTACCGTATATGGCAACCATAACCATACAGCAACCGATAAACTATTGAACAAATCACGGATGTTATGAATCATAACAGCCTCAGATGTTTTAAAATCCTCGCTCTGCGAGCTCGGATTTCAATATAACATATGCAGCAGTTATGATACTCATAACATTCCTAGATATGTTAATAGCTATTACGCTTCCCTACTGAGAGGTATGCTGTTAACTGTATTTTATAATATTTGACAGAACCTAAAAGTTTCCTTACATAAATGCAGCTATTAATCCCCTTCAGCAGCTACTAATATGTCTACGTTTCTATGCCAGTGGCAACATGCTTATTTCGGTAGGAGATTTTGCTGGAGTCCATAAATCATCGGTATGTCACACAATTAGACGAGTAACGGTGGCAATATGTACTTTGCGACAAGTGTATTTGAGACTGCCAGAAAATAACGATGAGGCAATGGTAATTCAACAGGAATTTTATAGAATTGCTGCATTTCCTCGAGTGTTACTGGCGCTGGACTGCACTCATGTACGAATTCAATCGCCTGGAGGCAACCAAGCAGAACAGTTCCGAAATAGAAAGGGATATTTTTCCTTAAATATTCAAGCAGCTTGTGACAGCAATTTAAAATTTAGGGACATAGTTACAAGATGGCCTGGAGCATGATTTTTAACAGCAGTTTTAAAGGCAAGGTTTGATAAAGGAATTTTTGGAAACGCATTAATTTTGGGCGACAGTGGCTATGCTGTGTCGCAGTATTTAATAACTCCTCTATTAAATCCAACAACACCCATGGAAATCACTTTCAATGAAGCACAAATACGCACAAGAAATGTTATTGAAAGAGCATTCGGAGTGTGGAAACGCCGTTTTCCTGTTTTAGCTTTGGGGTTACGGCTCCAATTGGAAACTGTGCAAGATATAGTTGTGGCAGCTGCTAAAGTGCACAACATAGCAATAGAACAGAATGAGGAAGAAGCTTTGGTAAATGAAGAAGTGGCAGCTATAATCGATGAAGCAGTACCGTTAGATCAGCTCCATCAAAATGGAAATGGTGTTATAAGGAACGAACTTATTAATAACTACTTTGCTAGACTTCCTTAATTTTTATAACATCACCATTTATAAGGAATGTTATTCGTTAAGTTATACTACACTTTGATTACTTAATTTTACATGTATTTCTATTGTAGTCTTAGCAAATTAATGTGTTCATTTAAATAAAATAATACACCAACAATCTCATGTGTAATGGCTTTAATAAAATGGTAACTTATACAAATAATTAAAAATACTGTTAATTAATATTTACAAATTTTTTAATTGCGCCAATTTAATTGTCAGTTCTGTTTTTTTAATTTCCAATTCACATTGTCCATTAACAAATAAACAAACAAACAAATTCTACATTTAAAATGTCTAATTCTACAGCTGCGTTCTTTTGTTTACTCTCAATGTCTATTTCAACGGATTTCATTTGCAACTGAATTAAATCGAGTTTCGCTGTCCACAATTTTGATACTTTCTCGATTGCTTCATTTTTAGTTTCACACAATTTGCGTTTTTTGCTAGGTGCTAAAACAGTCAACAAAATAATGCAAAGCTTTAATTATTAACACAAGCACGTACTTTGTAGTTTCGTCGACAAGGGGTTTTTTAATTGGCTCGGATACCATTTGGCCCAATTGCTAGGACCGGGTTCTGCAAGCCCAGTTTGCAAAACAGTTAGCGGCACCGGATCAATGACGGGGTCCTCCAATTCGGCCTCGGTGTCATTATCGGGGAATATAACTTCTATAGCTGCGTTAGGAGACATTTCAGTCACTAGTGTAGTGTTGCTGAAATGATATATATCAGAAAAACAGTAATTACAATCTGCCATAAATATTAAGTACTTACGAATATGATCAGAGTAATTTCTTGAAGGAATGCCTTTTATCGACACTGACAGAATAGCTAGTAATTTTTCCTCGGTAGGAGTAAACTCTGTTTTAACCTCTTTACCTCCACCAGTTTTATATAACCCTTGCTTGTGAGTGGTATATTTTTTTGAATTTCCTTTTTTAGCGCATGGTATTTTGTTTGTAAGAATTTCATCGGGCGTGGATAGTGTGGCGAAAGGCTATTAAATTCCTCTGCCAGTGTTTCCCACTCATTTTCTTTGTCTTTCCATGTAGTGCCATCGGTTTTCTTGGACTCTATAACGCTACCATGTCGTACGACCAAATTTGCCAACAGGTCAACTTCGTTGGCTGTAAAATTCGCGGCCCTGTCTTTCTTTTTTTTTCTTCACTCTTTGCTGGTTCATTTTGAAATTTGAATGCTTAATAAATAAAAAAGGACACGTATCACATGTACGCACTTGAATCTCAAAATTTTTATAGGTTAGAACACAGAATAGAGTTGCTAGATGCTTTCTTAGTCTAGTTGATGTTAAAGCTTGGTTTCCACATGCATAGATTACTTGCGCCAGCTAACTGGCGCCATTGCGACTGGCGCGAGTTTCGTGTCGCAAAAAGCCGAAACAATTTTTAAAAACTTTTTATTTAACTGTAGAAGCTTATAATAAACTACAGGAGTTGCTTCATGTAGGTTACAAGTAGAACTAAACTAATTACAGTACATTAGGTGCGAAGTAGACAATTCTCATGCTGCAATTCTTAATCTAACCGGCAGGAAACTGAGTCTGCAAAGATAAGGCAGGCCTACACTGGATCCTGATATGATTCCTCCATCCCGAGACAAATTTACATATTTTACATGGAAAAATATTAAATTTTACATTGAATTAATTCTAAAGGTTCCTTACTTAAAAATGCTAAAGCCTTGTTTTTGAAATTTTGCCGTTTACAATATACATACATAATACATAACACAGTACACAAAACAAATATTACAATAAAAATGATTGCGGTAACAGACATATAAACATGGGTATCTAACCTACTAACGGAATTTAATAATTCTTCTTGTTTAGCGAGTTGAATTCTATTGCTAAGCAATTTTTGGGTGTTGATTGGAAGTAAGTCAATGGGACCAACTTCTAACGATTTTGGCACGTCAGAATTTAGTTTATTTATGCTTGCGAGTTTCAATGTATTACTTGCCTTTGTAGTAATTTTGATATCGAATAAAAGAGCATTATGTTCTATCAAAGCCAAACAGCCTGGAGTTAAATGTAACATGCTTGATTTTTCAATGTATTTCTTATAATTTTGATCGGAGCATTTGACGAAAAATTCATAGGATTCGCACTCCTCGTGCCCGAGTTTAGTGAACGAAATATTTATTGCAGCTACAATGCTTCTGTATAAATCATATGAGCACTTAAATTGGGGATGTTTTGCTGTAAAGCCCTTATGCATTGATGCAATTGTTATATTGCTTGGCAAATAACGTTTATTCGGGGCATGCTCTCTCCTGTAATGAGAAACACAGGGATGAAAACTCTCGATATGTGTACGAATTATTTCTCTATCGGTTTTTGGTTTTTCATGCCTGCCCCTGCCATCAGGTTTTGGAGAATCATTGCTCTGGGTAAGCACGTCGTGGACTACCGTGTTATTATTTTTGGAAAAACCCAATGTGGTTAAAAAGAAGGTTTTGCAAACCTGAACCCTGGAAGTTCCATTTTTTAAATAGTACTCACATGTATTTTGCCTTGTAGGGTCCTCAGCAGCTGCCCCTCTGCGACGTATAACTGATTTTGTTAGAGTGTTGTTTTGTATAAACACCCTTCTTGCTGTGTAATTTAAATTCCAGAACCCTTTGTTAATAACAATTCGTTCTCCTTCAGTAAAAATATTTGTACATTTTCTTCTGCATTTCTCATTGCAAGGTGGATGCACATTGTGAACCAATGCCTGCTTCTCTATCCTTTGTTGCTTCCTGGCGCTTAAAGAAGTTTTGTACCTTCTTCGCTTGCGTTTCATTCCCTTTTTTGTTAAACCTTGTTCATCTTCAGTGTCTTCATCAATGTCGCTATTTACTTCATCTAAACTCTTGGTCAAATTTTCGCCATTTATTGGTAGTGCTTGTATCTCTGTGTCTGTTCTATCTTCATGTAACTGCTCCTGTTCCTCTTCAATGTCGAATCTATCTGGTTGTCTTTCTGTGTCTATATTATCATCACTTATTGTTTCCTCTACAATGTCTCCTGCATGTAGTTGTGCAATTGTCTCTAGATCTTCAACAGTTAATGCTTCCAAAACATGATCATTAAGTGGTAACAACGCAGCACCTTCATCATATAATAGCGGTCGTAACACCGTCTCTTCATCAGCTATCATATTCCTCATATTATTCTCATCCACTGTAAGTATAGGTGTGTTTTCGATGTCAATTAAATTTTGGAAATTATGGCCACCGCTCTCGATATTACTATAATTAAAGTTACACTCTTCTAAAGTGGCTTTTGTAGTTTCAAACTTATCCTCAATTTGCTTAACAGGAATAACATTTTGGTTATGTTGTCGACGTGCAAGCTCTAAAATTTTTTGTGTTCTGTTCATTATGAGCCTAAAATAACCGATATTATTGTAAACTGCGCGCTGGAAATTGAACTAATCAATTACTTACTCTATTAATAATTGTTGTTGCAATGTTTGGCACTAAATTCACACATTAAATACAAAATTATAAATAAACATAACCCTACAACTTACACCTTCGACCAAATATTAATACACTACAACGTGAGTGAATAATAAGCTAAAAGACCTTATATCCATTTAATTTTGTACATAAGGCTTTTTAGCTTCTTATTTGTTACTTAAGGTATTTTTGCCTGTGAAAATGATGACGCGGTGGAGACACACTTATTCTGTTCCTTGAGTTTTAGGCGTTTAAAATGGTTTTTAAGGTATTTTAGCCTAGTAATATTAAACTTTGCTGAACTCTTAAGCGTTTGGAACATCTAACTCATTTTAGCAAAAAAAATGGAGTTAAGGCCTTTTTTCTTAGGACGGCAGTACAGTGGTCGTCGTAATATTCGTCATTTTCGAAATTTTCTTGTTCGCTTTTCTCGTGAGATTCTAAGTGGTGTAGTTCTTCGAAATGAAAATTACGGGGTTGATTCGACTGTCGGATGTAGGGTACAGAAGATTGATTGTTAAGACGTTTATTTGGATTAGGACTTTGACTCTGAGGTAACCTTTTTGCTTACAGTGCCAAGCTGCATTTGGTTCAGGGGGATTGCTTGGCTTGAAACCTTTTTGTGGGGCAAATACATTTTGCCCGGGTTGTTCATATGGCCTTCTATATCCCGAAAATTGAGTTGGTTGTGGATTGGGATTAGGTCGCTGTTGAAATTGTGAAGGTCTGTTGAAATTCGGATTCAGACTTTGGAAATTATAAAATTTTGTTGTGGGAATCCATTATAAGAATTTCGTTGCTGTTGAAAGTTCGGATAAGAGGTTGAATTTTGCGCGAAATAAGTGTTAGGTGTATAAGGCTTGTGACTTGGTTTTTGATTTATATTTTGAGTGGAATTAAGTGCTCTACTGTTAGAGTAGCGGATGTCAATTTCTTCGCGAACTATTTTGATCGCGGCTTCTAAACTGAGAGGGTTCCTAGCTCTTAGCAAGGTTCCAAAAGGTTCATGAATACCAGAAAAGCAAACTCTTAAAGCTAATACCTTAGCTGTTTCTAATTTGTGATCTTTTATTACTTCCGCTCCCGGTCCTAAATAAATTTTTGAATTAAAAGTCGCAAGTAGGGTTCGCACCCTGTTATAAAAATCTATAGGAGATTCTTTAGGGTTTTGTCGCATTTTAGACATATCAATTGTTAGATTTAACTCACTCCTTTGGTCGCCAAAATTATCTACTAGTACTGCTTTTAACTCAGCCCAACCAACAAAATCCTAACCAATGATTACTTCCTGTGCCTTTCCCGTAAGTTTGTTCCTAATAGATGAAATTATAAATTTATTTTCGTTAGCTTCGGGCTGTTGGGCCACTAAAAATTGACTTGTTATGAGTTCTGCTGATCTAATAAATTCCGAAAGAGTGGCGGGGTTGCCATCGTATGTCGGTATGTCCGAAATCATACGAAGACTAAATCCTTGAGGGAATAGTGCCATGTTTGGAATTTGAATTTCTTGTGCAATAAAATTTAACTCGTCTAGAAGTTGTTGATTGATGTTTTCTATATTCATTAAGTTATTCGCACTTTTAATTTATGTGGATGTTTTTAGGTGTTAGTAGGGGCCTAAATCAGGGTTCCTACGCACAAAGCGTGAGCACAAATGCAAATTAAGCACATCTAATGCGTGCAGCAATTGGTCGGGCTTACCGCGCTTTGCCTGATATTAATGACTAAATTGTAATGGTTGATTATGAAACAAATCAATGGCTCATATCGTCTATCGATATCGAGTTGGTTGATTTAAATTCAATAATCAAATGTACTTATAAACTATAATTTAATATTAAGTTAGTATTACTTTTAAATAGTTGGTTGAAATTTCACTTTAAAGCAATTTAAACTGCTTACATTAGCATGCTGGGGTGACTTCGGTAGTCCGTTAATCACGATGATCAGATGCCTCCAATAGGCTCAGACAGGAACCAGCGATGCTTCTCCGGGGCGATGGCTGTCCCACGCAAAGATCAGCAAGTGTGGTCCCGGGGTGGTGGCTCTACTTCGCAGGAATCCGGTGGACGATGTGTGTTCCGTGTGGAGACCTGGACCTCGATGCCAACAATAAGGTGGTAGATTTTAAGAACACGCAATAAAGGCTAAAAAGCCAGGGTGCACTTTTAATTTTCAATTTTTTTTAAATTTTTAAAAATGCTTAGTACCCTTTGTACATCCTACCGACTGCGCCAGTTTCGTGTCGCAAAAGGCCGAAACAATTTTTAAAAACTTTTTATTTAACTGTAGAAGCTTATAATAAACTACAGGAGTTGCTTCATGTAGAACTAAACTAATTACAGTACATTAGGTGCGAAGTAGACAATTCTCATGCTGCAATTCTTAATCTAATCGGCAGGAAACTGAGTCTGCAAAGATAAGGCAGGCCGACACTGGATCCTGGTATCATTCGCGCTTCATGTGTTTCCATTAGGTGTGATCAAGTTCAGTGTTAGCAATGGCGTCAAATGAAATGTTGCGACTGCAGCTGGCATACATAAATGTAGGTGTGCAAATATTATGTTCTGAACTGATTAATTTCTTGGAAAATAAGAAAAGAAGAAAGGCTTGCTGGTGGGTACGTCCTTGGATAGCACGAAGAAAACAATTGGGGGCTTCAAACACACTGTTGAGAGAACTTTCTGAGCAAGATAGTGAAAGTTATTTTAATCATTTGAGAATGTCACAAGAAAATTTTAATTACCTGCTAGACAAAGTAGCACCGCAAATACAAAAGCGCAATTCACATATGCCGGACGCATTAAGTGCCAACGTAAAATTAAAATAACCCTGAGATATCTAGCTTCCGGAGATTCGTTTGCAACTTTACAATATATGTATAGACTTGCAGTGTTCAATTTCAAAATTCGTGCCGGAGGTTCTGGATGCTATCTACGAAGTACTCAAAGAACATATAAAGGCAAGTATTTTTATTTATTTTATTAGTATTAAGGTATAATAGAAGTACAGTATTATATTATATATATTTTTGGTTGAGGAACAAATGCTGCGGCAAGTTTTAACATATTATTTACGTTTATTGTTGTAAAATAGAAGAAATAGCCAAAGACCAAATATTGGGCTGTTCATTATTGTGCTGATTAGCCTGTTCAGTATCGGGTTGATTGGGCTGCTGTCCTGTATTTTGTATCTCATCGATGTGCACGAAAGACTCTTCCTGGCTTCTGCAGTAACTATCGGCTGGAGAATACGGGGAAAGTAGCTGAGGTGAATTTGGATTATAATCACTACCACTTGTAGATGCTTCAGAAATGACATTTCTTGGATATGTAGTAGGACAGATGTTATATTGTGCTATACGTGTTTGTTTTAAATAATTTTGAATTGAGGCTTGAGCACGTAAAGCAACCGGAAGTGGTAGTTACCTCAAATGCGACGCCACTTTTTTGGCAAATATACCAAATTCATCTTCCGCCGATGTTCTATTAGAAAGCAATGCCGATTGATGAGATATTTCTCGTAATGCGGATACAGCAGAAGTTATTGATTCTAGTTGCTCAGATTTTGCACTTTTTTCAGTCTTTTAGGTGGTATAAACGGTGCTGAAGCATGTCTTTCAATTCTGCTGGAAGATGTTGTTTCTACTCTCTTATTAGGTTCACCGATGGATGTAGTGTCTGCTGTATCCGATTCAACTACATGTTCTACTTCATTATCGTCATTTTTGCTTTCTTCTGCAAAATCTGGTATATCTATCATACTCTGAAAGTAAAAATATGTGCATATAGTATAAAAATAGCAGCCTTTAATTTTATTTGATTTTAACAGCATGAACTTTACTTTTTTTAATTTGCAGATGCCAAGTACAGAACTGGAGTGGGGAGAATTGCTCATGGTTTTCAAACAAGATGGAATTTTCCAGGATGTGCAGAGGCATTGGATGGAAAACATGTGATAATAAAATGTCCTGCTAGGAGTGGGTCGCTATTTTATAACTATAAGGGCGCTTTCAGTATAGTTCTATTTGCCTTAGTGGACAGCAACTATTGTTTTCGATACATTGACGTTGTTACTAACGGTAGAGTTTCTGACGGAGGTATATTTTCCAAATCATCCCTGAAGTACGCGATAGAAGAAAACCTTATTGGTTTACCAAAAAATTTTGTTATTGTCGGAGATGATGCATTTCCTTTAAAACCATATTTATTGAAACCATATTCCCGAGGCGGACGTCTAAGTGACACAGAAAAAGTATTTAATTATCGGCTTTCAAGGGCGCGGCGTATTGTGGAAAACGCATTTGGAATTCTTGCATTGAAATTTAGAATTTTTGAGAAGCCTATAGCTCTGGCACCTGATAAAGTAGATAAAATTGTTTTAGCTACATGTTCTCTGCACAATTGGTTACGTTTAACTTCTGGGTCAGCATACCTGCCAATTGTGTCCACTGATACTGAAAACCACGAAACGGGAACTGTTGAACCTGGTTCATGGAGACAATCACCAACTCTACCACTGGGTTTAGTCGATTTACCTCAGCGTATAGGAAGTAACAACTATTCTAAAGATGCAGCAGAAATTCGGGACAGATATGTAAAATATTTTGTAGAAGAGGGAGCTGTACCTTGACAAGCGAAAATGATTCATTTATAAACGCGATATTTTTTTTGTGAATAATGTGTCAAGTACTATTAATGTGAATAATGTGGTTATTTAAATTACCGTGGTTTTTGTGTATTCAATATACTTACCATATTGGATTGAGTTTTTCTTGTGTGTTTTTCTTAAGAACCGGTCGGCTATAGAAAACCATGGCACTGTGGGTCTTCGATTTTTGCACTTTATTTAATTCAAGTGCATATGCATTGCGAAGGCTTCGAATTTTCGCTTTTACAGCAGATTCGTCAAATCCTGGAATGTATTTTACAGTTATTTCTGCAGTTTCACTGGGGGCAGCTGCCATTTTGTCTCTGTTTTTATATTCAGATAGACTAACGTCCCACAAACACGGAAACCGTTCGTATTGTTCTAAAAAGTCCATCGTCAGGTTATTCGTCCATTTTTTAGCCATATTGTCGGACCGTCTACTCGATGTTTCGCATACGTAAGTTGAGACTGAAATGAAATTATCACGCCAGTATGCACGAAAAGTTGAAGCTTTTGCAACTTTTTTTAGTTTACACGTGCATATTATCGCGCCAGTAACTGGCGCCAGTTAACTGGCGCAAGTAATCTATGCATGTGGAAACCAAGCTTTAGGCCCTGAACACACGGGATTCCGTTTCCCAGATTCGGTATGCGGGATACAGAATCTGAGTCTGTTCAGACACGGCGACTGAATCTCAGACGCGGGCCTTCAGTCACTTGCAGTGCCGTGCTGTTATGGACCTAGCATTGCTGTTCTCTGTTTCTGTCGAATTAGTCTAGAAGTGCTGTATTTAAAGTCAGGGATTGGGCTCTACAAAGCTAATAAACTTTTCATTGTCAAATAATGTACGCTCTATGATCGTTGTATAGTAAGGAACGCCTTGCTTATTCGATTTAAATAGAAGTTGCAGAAAATCTGCTACGCCTATGATATGATATCATATGTTCTGGCTGGCAAAAGTAAGCGAGTACAGGCCGTGGTACACGTGGACTCATATCCTCTATATTCTCCAATGGTAAATCGGTATCCGAGATACAGAATTTGTCGCCGGCGGCCGAAATGGAGAGATAAGGAAAATCGGCCGCCGGCGACACATCCTGTATCTCGGATACCGATTTACCATTGGAGCATATAGAGGATATGAGTCCACGTGTACTACGGCCTGGACTCGCCTACTTTTGCCAGCCAGAACATATGATATCATGTCATAGGCGTAGCAGATTTTCTTCAACTTCTATTTAAATCGAATAAGCAAGGCGTTCCATACTATACAACGATCATAGAATGTACATTATTTGACAATGAAAAATTTATTAGCTTAGTAGAGCCCAATCCCTGACTTTAAATACAGCACTTCTAGACTAATTCGACAGAAACAAATAACAGCAATGCTAGGTCCATAACAGCACGGCACTGCAAGTGACTGAAAGCCCGCTTCTGAGATTCAGTCGCCGTGTCTGAACAGACTCAGATTCTGTATCCCGCATACCGAATCTGGGAAACGGAATCCCGTGTGTTCAGAGCCTTAGAGCAGTGAGATTTTTTGCTCCACATGCCTTAGCATATTTTTCAAGTACTTTGTATCCATAAATTGGTGTGTTTAATTGAGATTTTCCAAATAAATATGGATTGGCGCGATCTAAGAAGTTGTCCCTGACTTCAATCAATAATTGAATGTGTTTTTGCACATCCTCGGAGAAAAGGATAGGAACACCTCTGCCTTTCTTTCCACTAGTTACTACGCGCTAAATTTTCGCAATAAAAACGTTTCAGCCGAACTTATAGCATTATCGAATTCTTCACCACCTCCAGCGTTTACGTATGTATTTAATGTATAAATTCTTTGTAGTTCACCGGGACGTTTCCGGTTTAGCAGAGTGATTCTACAAAAAATAGTTTCCAATAACTCATTGTAAGCATTTTGGTCTGTATTGTTTTTTGACAGGTTTGAAGCGGCAGAATCCTCGTTTGTAAATATTGCTTCGATAATTTTAGGTCACTTGCTAGAGGAACAACAGTTACATTATTCCACCTCTGTAAGCTTAACTCAGTTGCAGCTTGACTTGAAATTTCAAATTTTCAATTGGCTTCTAAAAGTTCCTTCGTGTTCTTAAGGTTATCTATAGCGTCTCCATTTGTAATGCTCACACACAAATCATTTTTCTTAATAGCGTACATAAATGCTATGTCACAGCATTGCTTTAAAAAAGTGGAAATGTTCATTGCGTAAGTTGGAGATAGTCACGTTTTTCTCTGAATCATTGTTGCCTACATTCTTAGTTGCCTACATTCTTAGTTGCCTAACAAATAAATCGAAGTTTCACATTTATGAAGTGTTTTTCCCGATGGATTCTCATGTATCGTGCGCCAAACGCACAAATAAGAGTATCTTTCTTCGCCACAAGGGAAATTTGGTCAGCTCGCATACGTGGAAATACTCTTCCTCTCAACCGCTGATCAATTTTTTGATTTCTGAAAAGATAGTTTTGTGCAACCGATTGAGCGTTCTTGCTACTGCAACCTGGGTTTTGTAAACAACGTTTTATGTGTCTAGAAAGCTGTTTAGGAGAATAAAACCCAAGGCAATGAACGCATGGTAAATAACTTGAAAGTGGTTTCAACTCGGGCTTTTTCATTGGCTTAGTGCATTTTTGGGAATTCATCAAATAATTTCCTTTTTTTTCTAAGTGTAGTAAGTTTTTCCTCTCTTTACTTTTTATTGGTAGCGACAAAATTCGTTGAACTTCTATTTCTAAAGGATGATTTCTAATAATATGTCTTGCAAAGTTGAGAACTAATTCTTCGCAATAAAAACAAAAATCTTTCTGGCGAATACGTTTAGAGGCTTCATTCGTTACTTGTTGAGGTCTACTTTCTTTAAGTGGAACTGATGATTTAGTAAAATAAGTCTGTAAATTAGATATGTTTGTTGGTTCATCAACTGGATTATTTAAATTGTCATCGTTAAAAACTAATGGACTTGCTAGTGGTATACTACGGGAATGGGTGGTACTGACAGAAGCTTGCGATTCTCCCTATACATTATGAATTAACGTTGTTATAAGTTGAAAATAAATTAGCCATGATTTGTCTTCCCCACTGTCGCTAGTATCAGGTAAAAACTCGGGATCAGCATCCGAATCATAAATTGGAGAATAGGCTGTCTAGAATATAAACGAGTTAATTAAAATCTGAAAGCAGTAGTGAAGATAATAATAATTATAAAATAAGTGGAGATCCTAATGTCAGCTAATAAGTTATGAAAGATAATTATTATATTTTTAAACATTTCAAATTTACAAATAAACACCAATTAAAAAACATAATATTTTTAGTTGATTATCATGGTTTTAAAGGAATGAACATTTTATAAAAATACTGATAACAGTCCTTTCTAGCATACAAATGGAGTTGGAACTGAATTATAAGTTATTAAAAATATATAAATTTATATAGCCAAACTAAATTATGTGTTAGCAAAAATTTGATTCACGTCCAATATTTTGACGTTATTTTTTTTTTATTAACTCCAAGAGTAATTTACACCTGTCTGAAAGACAATAAGTAAATGGTTTGATATACATCAAATATAATAACATGTAGGCAGTCATCCATTGAATCATGCCTTTAAAAGTTACATCTTATCTAAGACTTATTTAAACATAGCCCTTAAAATCTATTTCGGATGTATGTAGGCTTAAATCTTTAAGCCTGCGTGTATCACTACTTTCATTAAGAAGTCTGCGCGCTAACACATTAGGGTGCACTGCCAATTTATCACAATATACCTCACTAAACTTTTTAGCTTCTTCTTTCACCGTAGATATGGACAGATCTCTTCTAAGTATGTTATTGGTGACGAACCAAGGTGCGTTAGTAATAACACGTAATACATTAGATTGAAATCTCTCTAGGATTTCAATATTCGAAATTGTGGCTGAACCCCACAGCTGTATCCCATAAGTCCAAATGGGTTTCAATATCGTTTTATATAAGACTTTATTTTCCAGAGTAAGTTGTGATTTCTTGCCTATTAGCCAATACATTTGTTTAAGTTTTATGTTGAGTTGTTTCTTCTTGTTATCAATGTGCGGCCTCCAAGTTAGTCTTCGGTCTAATGTTATGCCTAAGTATTTAACTTGATTAGATTGGGGTATTATTTGGCCATTTAGGACTATTGGCGGACAGGTAGGTCTTTTTGTTGTAAAAGTTACGTTCATGGATTTCTGTTCGTTCACCCTTATCCTCCAGGCATCGAGCCAGTTTTGGATATCATTTATGTTGTGTTGCAGAATGTTGGATGCTGTAGCTGGGTCCTTGTGTGATGCCATTGCGACAGTATCATCCGCAAAAGTTGCCACAACTGTATTTTGGTGCACTGGTAAATCCGCAGTATAAAGTAAATATAAGATTGGCCCCAGGATGCTCCCTTGTGGCACACCTGATTTTATAGGTTTTAGATTTGTTTGTTCGTCCTCGTACTTGGTGTAGTAGCATCTGTATTCTAAATAAGATTTTAAATATTAAATAATACAAATAAATAGATTTAGAAACACCCACTTTAAAGATATTAATAGAATTAATTGTAACTATGCAACTATATTAGAGTAGGTACAATATACATCCTTCGTTTATATACCAAACCGTGTTTCTAAACTCCGTTCACAGTATATGCATTTTGACGTCCGAGGAATCCCCTACATTACAATGAATGTATTGCTCAATCTTGTGAAATATTTTCATAGAGCGTAATTACTTGAAATTACTAAGATTTAAAACTTACAGTGTTTTTTTCCGAAATGACGACGGGCTGGTAGGACGATCCTTTTCTGTAAAATATGGATAACAGTTCAGAAATAATTATTCGGCAATAACATTAGCGGTTGGTAGTGGATTATAACTATTATTAATCTTCTTACTTGACACTGACAATAATATCCTCTGAGTTCTGGTAAGCATTGTCAATAAATCAAAAGAGCGCTCTGATTAAACCACACTTCACGTCTCAAACCAACTAATACACTGACAATTAATGTATGATAACAACGTTACCAGTTCTGAAGCATGCGGTATATTTGTTTCATTATTCGCATAACGTGGCGTCCTGCGACGTTGCCGTTACTTCATGTAGTTATAGTTTCAATAATTTTTTACAGTTCAACAGCTATGTAAATTATAAAATCCAATTGCTATGTCACGGAGGTGAAAATATTACGGTACAGTATTTCCTGAAAATCGTACGACACTCATTAATGACCAATAGAAAAATTAGTTCACGAGCCGTAACTAAGACAATAGCAAAATTTCTTGGAAATTTTTTGTAGGTAGACATCACTTCTTTTTAGAGTTTGTGTCATTACGATTTTCTTACCGAATCTGCATTCGAGCATTAATTCATATCCGGAAGTTATTTTTCGTGCATTCCAACAACGTTCTAATTTAATACGACATTGTTGGAACGCACTCAAAAAAATTTCCGGAAAGTACATCGCTTAAACAATTTCAAAATTGAGTTTGTAATCTTAAATTTCGAGTAGTTTCTAGGTAAAATTGACAAATACTACACACAAATATATCAATAAAATAGATGCTTCTGTTTGAAAATCGCGGTATGGTCCCAATGTTGAAAGTAAAGCGTCGTAGGAAAATTAAATGGCATAATTGAAAAATGATTGTTGCTGAATTAATTAGAATAGGTACATAGGTATGCATGTTTTAAATGCATAATCATCAGCAGGAATCTTAAGAAACATATTGTAGCACATCAATATTAATTTTCTTTTTATTTTTACACAAAATGGCACACTGGGTATTTAAGGACGTCGGCTGAAATATTTATCTGCTAAAAGAATGAAAGAAATCTAATTTCCTAATGATAATATGAAAATGTAACAGACAAAATTACAACTAAATAAAATTTAGAATATAGCCAACATCAGAGAAGCATACAGACAGAATTAAACGAAAACATAAACATTTTCGAAACAAACGAAACAGTCAATAAATATTAGGTAAACAACAAGTATCAGGTCGATATGCTTACAGCGGGATGCAAGCATATTTCTAAGAAAATTATTTTAAGATACGGCTTTTAACAAACCCAATTATTACAAAAGCCGTCATAGGAATATTATTTATAATTTCGGAAGGTGATAAATCTAGATTTATTCAATTTTGATTGACATTATTAACTCCATAACAACTTTCATAAACACTCTACGATTCACAAGAGAAATAAAAGCGTTTTAATTCACTAGAGAATTAAAAAAGTTTAATTCACTAGATTTAAAAACGTTTCAATGAAGAACAATATATTTTTATGATTTCTACAAATACTTACATTCAATTATTCGTTCTCTTTGTAGTGTGTAATATATAATTATCTTAATTTGAATATTTTTAACGTCATTTATTTCCAATTTTGTGTATAGCTGTAAGCAGGTGACAAACGTCACTTTGACGTTTGGCACACAGTAAGTGTGCTGTTTTATATGATATTAGGTACGTGATTTAAGAGCAGCAGGCGCTATAAATTTGAATATTTTTAAATTTTTTATTCAAAATTTCATCAAAATTGAATAAAAACATATATACGCCACGTGAATTAAACATTTATTAACTCAAAGATTTGATCTCACTCGCACTGCGTGCTCGTGAGCCCAAAATCTTTTCGTGAATAAACATACTTATGTTTAATTCACTTGGTGTATAATATTTATTAATCAATTATTACTAATCCAAACTGAACAGACCTAGATCGTATAAAATTTCGTCAATTAGCAAAATCAATTGATTACATTACAGATAAACCAATATTTTAGGCTTAAAGGAAATTATATGATGCTGTAAATACTGTGAAACCAAAAAAACTGATTGTTATAAATGTATGTTGACGCCAAATGTTTACTTATTTTCGGCTCTACGCCCAGAGAAAGAAAAATAATAGGTCTCAATATTATAGTCAGAAGAGTAAGTATAAGTTACATAGCATAATACAGCCAATACAGCGTATTTCAATAGATACGAGGGGAAATTTTATATAATATACCCAGCCCCGAAAACAATAACTACGAATGTCAATGATTTTTAAACGTCAAGTAGTGTAACCTTTAAGAAGTATTGTGACTAGCTGGTGTTGAACTTAGAAGATTTTTGTAGTTTTGGTAGCTGCTTGATAGTGAAAAATTAAGGAATTAAAACTTGAACATAGAAGCGTGATAAAGCTTTTGACTGCGTTAAAACAAGACTGCGACTTTTTCTTGAATATTATCAGTGGCGATGAAACCCGGGTAAATCACTGGAACCCTCCAAAAAACAAAAGTCAATGCAGTGGGTGTATAAAGTGTATCCGCCACCAAAAAAGAAGAAAACGCATTGTTCGGCGGGAAAACTGAAGACAACGATTTTCTGGGACTGAGAGGGGATTTTGTTGGTTGAGTACATGAAGAAAGACACTACAATTACCGATGGTGTTTATAAGGAGATATTAAAATTTTTAAAGTTTGCTATCCGAGCGAAGAAAGCTTAAAATGTTGTTGAAAAACCATACTGCTGTACGACAATTGCAGAGTGCATAAGACGCAAAAAGATCGACAAGTTATCGAGGAAGTAGGTTCCAGTAGCTGAGACACCCACCCTATAGTCCGGATCTAGCACCCTGTGGTTACTATCTTTTCCGTTAGTTGAAAAAACAATTACGTGGGCGGAGATTTTTTTTCTGATGATGACCTGAAGCTACTATTAATGATTATTTTGAGGAGTTGCCGAAAGAATTTTTTTAAAGGTATCTCGTTATTGCAGAAACGTTAGAATAACTGTTGAAGGATCGTAGGTAGAACCATCATGTTTTCTTTGATATTTGTCTTTTCTTTCATCTTCAGGTAGATTACATAAAAATTTCCCCTCGTATATCAATTTAAAAAATACAAGCTGCCTGGAAGTATAAACCCCAAAGTGCCTTCGCTTTTTCCAGTATTTTAATAACGTCTTACGTTGAGACAATTATTATTTCAATATTTAGTAGTTGTAGCACCAAACCAATGAATTCCATAACTAAATACATCACAAAAAGTGCTTGGCTCCGCAAGTCATTTATAATTAAAATATGTTTTAACCACGTTGTCAGCTTGTTGGAGTTCAAATAAACCGCAGTGTGAAAGGGACTATATACGGCCGTGTATATTGAGGACGCATTTAGCGCCACTAGCAGGATAACCCTGAACTAAAAATATACAAAAATTTTGGAATTCTTATCAAATTGACGTCCTACAGAATGTTTGGGTTTGGCACTTAGAGACCACTACCATCCAACAGATTTTTTTATTAGGCGAAGTGAAGTGGCGTCTTTATATGAACGCCAGATTAAGGGTGGACGTCAGATTAGATGAGAGTCGTATGGGGGACGCCAAAAGAATAGGATGATATAATATATGTAAACAAGTCGAGATCCTGATATTTTTTAGATAACCCGAGATCTACTAGAAGGAAACACTATTTTAAAAAAATAATTAGAAGAAAAGTTTCAGCAATGCATTATTATCATGGGCATCAAAAGGGGGTTAACAATTCTTTATTGTTACATATACGTAATATATAAAGTAAAGTAGAGATCGTTTATTGCATAACGGCAAGGTGCGATCTTGGGCTATATATAGTTATATATTTAGTATAAGATGAGATCTATCGATGTTGCCAAGTCTTCTAGTATAAATATTATGGTTTTATATTACCACTATCCATCCATCCTTGCAGTGGCGAACTTAAATGTGTAAACTCGTGAAGTACACGTACATATTCTTCATTAATCGTGTCAATTGTTCTTTGCGCTTCCTTTATTTTCACTGAATAATACTGTAACATTCCGCCCTTCTGCTAATAAGGGTTAATGAATTAATTAATCACCATCGGGTAGCTCTCTCAGTCGGAATTAATTTGGTTCAGACAGATATACACTATGAGACCAGCAAACAAACACCAGGGTAATTTTAGACAGTTTAATTATAGTTCAAAATCTATTTACAAACATAGGCACTATCCAATAGAACAAAATAAAATGTATTTCACAATAAAATTGGTAGTTATACGAGACGTCCTGTTGCGAAAACCTGGCGTCACTGCAACCCGTCATACATCGGTGCGTTTGGAGGCCCTACAGTTTGTGCCCTGGTAGATCGACGGGACGCCACTGGCCGCGTTGTTGAGCCGTCGAAATTAGTCCCAGGGATACTAATCGTTAAACTTGAATCTCGACCACAACGTCAAAGGCACGTGTAACTGCAAATAAGGTTAATTCGGCTATGTCAGGGTTATTTACTTACAACACCGGGTCGTGCGGGAGATTCGGCAAGCCCCCGTGAAGTGGGTGTTGTGTTTGTGCGGGGTGTTATAGAATGAGAAGTCGACGGTGGATTTCACCTAGGGCTCGGCTTCGAGTCTGGAGCGGACGTCGGGAAAACGTCCCCACAGCGCTTGCCCTCCGGGGGTGCTGTAGGAACTTGGTTGATTGGTGAGTAAACCTCTGCAGTCAACAAATATTTAGAACAAATTTAAACGGCCTCTTAGGTTTGCGATGTGCCGGGCCTCAATAATATGTAATCTGACACGGCCAGGGCGGGTATAATTATGCTGTTTAGCTGGCTTAATTATTACGAGAAGCATGCGAAACGGCCTCGTGAACGAGCCTTCGTCTCCAACATGTCTTCCGGGAAATTGTTACAAATAATTGTTGGCGGAGCTTGGGCTAAAATTTAGGCTGGCTTCAGGTTATAATATTGACAGGGCAAACCAGTGAATCGGTCCTCGGTAAGGTCGTTGCCTCCAGGAACTGGCTTTCAGGACGGGGATTCGTTCGGGTTTTAGCTAGAAACACGGCCCCCTAGATTGGAGTCTTCGGTTCGACTTAGCTACAGGTAAATTCAGGGTGCAGGATTTCAAAGTGTGAGGGAAGAATTTTCTCTAAAATGAGCTCCGTGCTTACTTTTATATGCTTCGCGTCGAGTTATCTAGGCCGCCACCTCGGCCATCCTCTGGTGGGGGCGAGCGACGCGCGGATTGTTTGTAATTTTCGGCGCAGGCTGGACTGGCGTCTGCTTCGGACGTCGGCGTCGGCAAGAAGCGATAATGCTTGAAGGGGCGAAGTGCAAATTTAAATACATTATTTAATGTCTGTTTTGAAAATTTTAACAAGGCAAGCGTTACAATACAGTATGATCGAATACTTGTATCCTCTAGAAAGCCGTAGAGTTGATTGCTTTCATTTAAATTATATTACTTATATCAATTCCATAGACCCCCCGAAAATAAAAGTATTCGATTATATGGTATTACGGCGACCTTATAACAATACTGCAAATCGCACCCCACGCAGATTTATTTTAAGACTGTTTTTTGCATACTTATGTGTTCATATCTGGTTTCGGTTCACCGTTCTTTTAATCGTCACTGTCCAGTGATATTTTTCAGTACGGTCATTCTAAGCCAAATAAGTGTATTTCAAATTCTCATTGACGATGCATTTTCCGCATATAAGGGCACATTAGAGGCCAAATGACACATCTCTCCAGCAAAATAACCAAATCTTATGTAGGAACGTATGTTTTGTTAAGAAGGTATGTCACTGGGAACTTAAAAGTTTCTTATATCTAGAAAATGCGAAGTCAACGAAACTTTGAGATACACTTTTTTGCCTTAGAAGAGCAGAATCAAAATATCAAAATAAAATCATTACGATTGTTTTGAATCCATTTATTTCGGTCCGCATCAGTAAACAGCTTAACACATGAAATGGATGGAATCATGTTTTGAAACAATTTTTATGTAAAACAAGTTAGAAAATTAACTTTATTTACTAGGAATTTTTCAAATTATTTCCTCTCAACTTCATGGTAACCATGCAACTACAAACAACATCTTAGCAACCATACATTCAGGCAATCCTTGATGTTATTTACATATTCTTATTTTACATGTAGTCAGGAAATTTTGAAATTTC
This sequence comes from Agriotes lineatus, assembly GCA_940337035.1. Classification (NCBI taxonomy): domain Eukaryota; kingdom Metazoa; phylum Arthropoda; class Insecta; order Coleoptera; family Elateridae; genus Agriotes; species Agriotes lineatus. Next base: position 43,225 of record CALNHX010004618.1, read on the forward strand.
ATACTATTAATACTAGTAAATAAATATTGTATGCACCACGGGAGATATTCATGTTCTTTACCTTCGGTTAACTTACAGACCTCAGACATATCCATATCTCCTTTTATCTATTTCACGGAAATTTTCCATAAATTAGAGGAAGAAGTAAAACACTAAATTGAACATTATTTATGAAAATAATTGAAGCGACTTTTTACGTGTTTTTCAACGCTGCAATATTTAAAAAAAGTGTAAATGGGGCTCGCAGTTCTAATTTTAAAAAATGACACTAATTTTAAAATCTACAGAAAAGCATTACCAAAAGCTAACCTTCAATGCTTTACCAAGCAGCCAAATAACAATATGTGTGCAATGCAAGAGGTTATCACTTGAATAGCAGCAGTCTTTTTATATTCCGCTGAATTTGTATGCATTGCTGTAATTTTTTATTCAATGTACCTACTTTTGCACCCAAGAGATTTACATCTACATCTACAGCAATGTTAATGCAGTTAACTAATTTAGAAAAAGTAATAAGCCTGCAACGCATCATTTTAAAGACCAGCCTTTGATCAAAACACCAATCATCTAAAGATTGTTTCTTAGTTTCCAAGAAGTTGGTCTATTTGTTTTCCATGTTGTACGTTTTTCTACATATTTTGCTCCAAATATCTTTAAGGAATTGTCTTATATACATTTTTTCGTGTGTTTTTAACATCTCCCAGTTCACCTCCCTTGAGGGCGTTCATTTTCATGTTGGTGTTGGACCTTCAATAACTCGATTTCTTTTTGCCATAACTCTAGTTCCTTTTTCAACAATTCGATGTCTTTTTTCGATAACTCTAGATCCTTTTTCGCAATCTCTATATCCTTTTTTATCGAGTCTCGAGCACTTTTACCATCCATTGTCCTCTCTAAGGACGATATCATTCGGACGGATTTGACATTAATCATAACATTTCTAGGCCAATATCGTGCGGTGGAACGAACGAAACTAAAAAAGCGGGTCGATATCATGTTAACAAGTGTTCATAAGTGGACAGTCGCTAATCGCAGGCTATTACAACACAAACTGCCGGTTTGAGTATGCTACTGAGACATATAAATGCTCATCGATGAATTTTAAGTATGTGTCATAAATTATAATTGGGGGAATGTGTGTAACGATGATATTGACACAACTATTGTCTTTATCTATGGGACCAGGCAACAGGCACTGGCGGTCCACAACAAAGTCCTTTTCACAGCTCGGTGGTTACTACACAGGACGAGAATTTAGACTACGAAGGAGGTTGAACCAACACCGATCTCAGTACTTTGGGAAAAGTTTTCAAGAGCTATTAATGGTTTGTTGAAATAAAACCACTTGATGCTAAGGCCAACGTTTCGATTTTATTTAAACCATTTTCAAGACCTATAAGGAGAAATTTACAGATAAGAAGCGATGTTTGTACAAAATGTAATTGAGATTTTACCTAACAACTTGTGGTAAAGAACCAAAAAGGCACATGTATAACACAAACATGTGACAAGATTTTAAATTTACAAAAGCAGCAGTTGAACGAAGCAAGCATGTTACACACTTTAATAGCTCTTGAAAACTTTTGCCAAAGTACTGAGATCGGTGTTGATTCAACCCCTTTCCCAGTCTAAATTCTCGTCGTGTATATATTGTTATGGTACATTAAGAGTAGTTTTGGCTGAAGATTAAATGTAAAAATAGAATTTGGGAGATCAATACGATCAATTTAGAAAATATTAAAAAGAATTGGCTGTTTGAATGAAGTTGATTAAAATAATTCGAATTTGAGGCAATTTAAGATGAAAGGGATAACATTTGAGTATTCTGTATACGGGTTCTGAAAATTATAAAGTAAATACATGCTCATATCACACATGGCAAATGTAATTTCTATTAAAATAATATAGTGAAGTAGGTAAGACTCAAATAAATTTAATTTATAGATGGCAGGAATAATTAGAACATAGTAGTTAAGCAGATTTTGTTACGATTATTAGAATAACAACTCATAGAAAAATAAAATGTACCTTTTGATATAATTTTTCGGTCTGAATAAAAACATAGAAATTGCCCTATTTTTAAATATGTTAGTGTGAAAACATTTAAAAATGGTTTAACAAAATCTACGAAGTGAAAATTAAGAGAAATATAAAGAAGCAACAGTTATTGAAGAGAATTGGAAGGTCGTAAAACTAGATAGAAGCAAGCAGAAGAAGCAAGAAGAAAATAAGATTTGAATGGAATTAGTTTATTTTGAATAAAAAGTTACATTGGTTTGAGAATTGTAAGTGCTGGGTTTGTTGAGGGTGTACTGAGGACACGTGGATCTGTTGACGGAGGATAGCAGAGGGGCTGCTGGATTCGAGCTATTCTGTTGGTTACTGACGACAGAGGTTGCTGAAGTTTGGATGTAAGGAAGAAGGATATTAATTAGGGATCATCTGTGATAACAAACTTGCTGTGAAGTTGTCGGAAGGAGGGAGTCTCTGGAAGGTAGCAGTGACACTAGTGAACTAGAATGGGGTCTTTCCTGCTAGTAGCAGAGTGAAAGCAGTTCAAGGTGGGTTGTAGTTTTGTCCTATCGACGCTATAGTAAATAAAAGACAATTTAAAAAGTGCAATTAACTATAATCAAGTACCTACTGTATAATATTGAGTCAATAAGATATAAATAGAATGAACATTTGTCATATTTGATTGAGATTATTAATAGAACATTGTTTGACGTGAAAGGTGACAGTTAATGTCATTACACAATTCAAAGTCATTGTTAAAATAAAATTTAATTAACAAGCAACTAGATAATCGAACCACCCTGAAAGAGTCTCAAGGCGCTATCAATTTTAATAATTAAATAATTTTGATATTCAAAGATATAATTCGCATGCGCCTTACGATCGGCGTCATTATCATACCAGAGACGTTCAAAATGGAAAGGCACTGTTCGCTGGCAAAGCAGGGAAGATATATGAAAAATTTATTAATGGGTAATTATTTAAAGAGTTGAAAGATTTATTATAAGGAGCTTGAAAGAGGGTAGGTCGAAGTTATTAACCAATAAATCTAACCAGGTTGAGAGAATTCTAAAGAAAAATTGTTATTGGACATGGCTAACAGAAGGTAATATGAAACGCTAAGGTTATCGATGTCTGTTTTTGAGTTAAGGGGGTTGTTACTACCAAAAATGTGGCAGATTTCAATAAACAAACGATGGTTACTATTAGATTCCGTTGTAATGATTTTGGTATTATCAAAATCCATCTCATGACCTGTACTGTTGACATGACTAGCTAAAGCGCAAGCCTTAGGTTTTATACGGGAATCACTTTTGTGTTGGGTAATTCTAGCTTTCAACCTTTGTGAAGTTTGCCCAATATAGGTGGACTGACAACCATTACAATTTATCTGATAGATAACATTCGGCCGATCTCATCCGACAGGATACTTCTCGAATCTTACGATTGGCTAAACCATCCAAATCGAATTTATCTCGTGGCGAATCTTTGGCAATCAAGAACCTTCCACAGAACAACATCATTATTATTCCTGCAGACAAAGGAAATGTCACCCTTGTCAAGAACAACGATGACTATCACTCTAAAATGATTTCTTTAGTGCAGGACAGTGCTTACAAATGTATCTCCACAGATCCAACAACGTATTTCCAAATACCACCAAGTCGAAGATAAAGGAGAGTAAAATTAAAACTGAAGTGCAAAATCAACTTATACCTAGAGAAAAGTCGTCTAAATGCCCCAAGATATACGGTCTCCCAAAAATTCATAAGGATCCAACGACTTGCAGCCTTCGTAGCTAAACATCTGCAGCCGCATGTGGCAGATGCGGCTTCATACGTTATGAATTCTACCCACTTCATCGAGATGCTGCAAAAGGAGAAAATTACACCGACCGATAGCCTTGTGAGCTTTGACGGTTTACTAAAGTGCCAGTTGCCGAAGCTCTGAACGTCATGAAACAGAAGTATGATTCACCTCAACACATCATCAAACTTGCCGATCATTTTCTCCAGAATACATATTTAATCTATAATGGTCAACGCTACAAGCAAGTAGAAGGAGCGCCGATGGGTTCACCTTTGTCTCCTGTCATTGCGAATCTCTTCATGGAAGACTTCGAATCGAAAGTACTGGACAACACCATTTACAAACCGAAACTTTGGCTTCGGTATGTCGATTATGTCTTTGCCATATGGGGTCACGGTAAGAATCGACTTGCCGATTTCCTTACCTATCTCAATAGCATCCATAATAAGATCCAATTTACGATGGAATTGGAGAACAACCGCCTTCCATTCCTAGACGTCCTCATCCCCAAGAAGAATGGAAAATTGGGGTACATTTGTAGCGTTTTCTTAAACCTTGGATCAAGGAAAATGGCTTTTGCTACAGTTTTATTTCTTTGAAGTATACCTAGCTTTCGCGTAATAACGTCTAACAAACTATTCTTCAATTGTCCAGTGGCCTATGTATAAGTATTTACATTTTTAAGTGAAGACTAAAATGCTTTAATTAATGGTACAATCAATGAAACTGTAGGGTAAGTTTCACCAGAAAAAATATTAGTCAATAAGTTGGCAGGTTTAAGCACTTGAACACAATCACTGATGATTATCCACTCTTCTGTATCTAGGAATTCCGGACATTTTGATAAATTAGTAACACAAACACTTAAAGCGTCTTTGATTTTCAACATCCTTTCGAGCATTATATAACAGGAATTCTATCTTGTTGCCACGTCTCGTTTCACCTTCAATACTGGAAGACCCATTTGTTCCTGAATAGATTTTAACTTCTCATTTGCGCTAGTACTATGTTTAAAATGGGCAACAAGGGCCCTACACTTTTTAAAACTACAATTAATTTTTCATTGCAAGATAATGCTTCATTGACACTTAAATTGAGAGTATGGGCAACGCAAGGATGGTGATGCTTTTGTAAGTGTACTGTTATTGCATTTTTTATATTTGCCCCGTTATCTGATACCGCTGCTACAATTTTTCAAATAAATTCTATTCCGTCAAAATAAGTTTTATGACGTTAGCAATATTTTCCCCTGTATGAGAGCCATATATATCTTTTGTTGATAGAACACGTGCATGCAGTTTATCATTGAATATAAAATGTGCTGTCAATGGAATGTATCCTATATTGCTATCTGAGGTCCAAGTATCGGTGGTTATGGCCGCATTTTTAACACTCTGTAAGTCAGTTTCTAGTGCAGAAACCGCCTCTGAATAATAACGGGGTAGAATAACTGTTGACAAGCGCTTAATGCTGGGCGGTTTATAAAGGGTTTTCCAATAAGAACGATATGATTTTAAAATGAAATAAAATAGAAATGATTTCAGATATAACCACACTTTTATTATTATCTTAAACTTCAATCGATAACGTTTATGTTTTGAATAGCACGTCGTTTAAATGTCCACCTCGGCATCGTGTACACAAGTGAATTTGACGAATCCAATTTTCGACGACTTTGTGCAATAAATCCGGCGTAATCTCACGAATGCAGCGTTCAATGTTCAATCTCAAAGCATCAAGTGTTTGTGGCCTGTTTGCATAAACCTTAGATATCGTGAAGAGTAAAATTACTTTCAAATTTCTTAACGATGCGACGAATGGAAAGCACAGAAGGACGATTATTTAAACCAAAGTTTTCGCGAAGTGCGCGAAAAGTGTTCACATAAGAACCACGATTTTCGTAAAATTTTTTGACAATAACCAAACGTTCTTGGAGCGGCTATTTAGCCATAATAAATTGTTAGAGTTTAGTGAACATAAATAACAACTAGTGACAGGTATAACTTTATTACCATGGTTACTCTATCATTACAAAATCATATCATTCTTATTGGAAAACCCTTTATAAAGGTTGTAGGGCTTTAGAGTACTCCAAAAAACCTTAGTTTTCAACAATTGACAACGGCTGAAAGTTTCTTGTTATCATTTTTAATAATTTCGTATTGATTATTGCAATTTGCAACTTCGAGAGGTTATTCTTTTTGCCACCAAAAAGTTTTAACTGTTTAGTTGGTCGCATTTTTTATTCATCACCAATAAATTATCTTTTTTGGAGGGACCCGGTCTACAGTTGAAGTAGTATAGTCGACGTCAAGCTATTTGGTTATGGGTTTATAATCCGTAAGTGTTCGGACACGGCTTAGAACAGGCTTATTACCAGGGGACGGACTCAGTAAAGTGTTTAAATCGTCATTACTCGTTTTTATTGTGTATACTTGACATAACTATATTTCAACAATTTTAATTACTTGTATAATTACATCCATAATTGAAGGGTAAGGGAATAAAACAGGGAATGTCATAAAATCAATATTTGAAGAAAACTGGGTTTTTAGTATTATTTCTTTAATGTTAAATTGAAGAGACATGTTAAAGAAGAAATATAAACAACAAACTTTTTACTGTATTACAAATGCTAACACAATATAAAAATGAAAAATATATTCACAGTTATTGAGAATACATGCAGATTGGTGATGCATAAAAAAGGAATGGCGATATTATTTTTGGGACTTGTGTTTCCTATTCCTTGTTTTCTCTTTCTTCTCATGTGGAAGCTGTGTGTAGAATATGGCAGCATCTGGATTTTCACAGAATCCTTTAAGGATTTGAAGATTCAGGTACTTATCTTCATTTATTGGAAGAAGTCCTAAGAAAAATAATAAAAGCTTTCAAAAAAAGAGTTAACGAAAACACTACATGAAAAAATCTTACCATAATAACTTTGTGTAGGAAGTATAAATTCATTTTCAGCTGATTACCACTTTTGGCAATAGGAGATTATAGCCAGTGCCCGTTGTAAGTAGAACGGTGACTCAATAAACGAATATGTTCCTTGGAGCAATAAATTTCTCTTATGCTTTGTATAGGAAAGGGACATTTTTTTAAAAAATTATTCTTGAAAAATTCATTCCAACCTCTAATCATTGTTTGCTGAACCTCGACAACAGTAAATGGACAAGGATTCTTTCGGGAGCAACTCAGAAGCTCATACCAATCATTAGGCAATTCAATTCTTTTTTTGAGGTTAACGAGTCCCATATTTTTGTCGCACTTAAGATAGGAGTGTCCCCTTATTGGAAACGTAATTTTTATTGAGTGCAGTCTTTTAAAAGTGTGTACCATAAAATGCATGAACCTGAACATTGCAAAGTTTTTATTTTGTCCTGCCGCTGAGTCGCAAAATATATGCACATGTTTTGTATCTGGATGAAGGTAATTCATAATGAAATCGAAAAGAAAAGAACAGACTTCATCTGACCCCTTTGTACCAATATTCTCTGGATATGTGTAGAAAATTGCCATGCCTGTAGCAAGAACATGTATGTTAAATGAATACATAGACAGCTGTCTTAAGATAATAAACGTCGTTAGTAGGTATGTTTGGTAAATAAACGTTTTTTTTGAAAATCCATTGAAATAGCAACAAAATCTGCATTAGTTTTTGCTTGTTTCTTTGCTTCTTTTTCCTGTCGTAAAATTCTTGTGCCTTCTTTTTGTGAAGTACGTTTTCTGTTTGTAGTATTTTGATTTGCTTATCTGACTTTCCTTCTTTTTTCAACTGATTTACTTCTGCAGTATATTTGTCACATATACTGCATGTGTCTGTTCTTGGGTAACCAAAACTTATATTGAATTTGGTGTTAAATGTCGTCCTATATGTGTCATACGAAGTTTTTAATGAAGGGTACTTTTCCCTAAACATTTCATACATTTTCTTGATATTAAGGTCTTCAGGCAAGTAAAGTTTGTTTGAATCATGTAAACTGTAGTGAGACAAACGTGGAGACCGTGGAGTGATACAGACAACAACGACGGAGTCGCTGTAAACCTAGAAAATAATGGTGAAAAACGAGAGTGTATAGTCGACGTCAAGCTATTTGGTTTTGACCTTCTACAGCTGAAAGTTGTAATACCTTGTAGTCCAGTTAAAGGGGCTCACAGAACGTAAATTTACAGAACCGGCTTTACACATTTTGTTTTTGTTTGATAAGTTTACAATTTTAACATTACAGACAGTTAAGTAATTATTTATATGTGGGGCACAATTATTACATTAATAAAATTACAAATTAATAAAAAATTATAATAAAATAGACAATTTATAATTTAAATTATTGTTCACTTCAACATAGTTCTAATTGGTCAAAGTAGTCTCCATCACTATCACTATCTTCTAAATCTAAAGTTATTACCACCTGTTGATGGAGAGTACCTGCATTTATGTAACTATTTTCTATGTCGATTACGTGACGCGTACAGTTTTCCCAAAGTTCCGGAGAAATATTACCTACTTCCAGTTGTACAAGTTTAACCACTTCGCTGTCCAAGTCGGGTGAACTATTATGTCGCCGAATATTTTTCTTTAGTTGGCTCCATATCATTTCCATTGGATTAAATCTGCAGTAATACGGCGGTAAACGTAATACCGTATGACCCTTCTTTTTGGTCAAAGAATCAATTTAGAATTCTTTAGGAAAGGTTCTTGTTTTTAGCACCTCTACTAATTGTGGCTTCGTGTAGCTTTCTTCAAAAAACATGCCATTTTTTCGCAAAAAAATTTGTATATCTTTTAAACTACCTGCATTTGGCGCTTTATTGATTTGCCTGGAATGGTAGCTGGCATTGTCTAACACTATGACGGAATTACCGGGCAATTTTGGCAATAAATGCTTTTCGAACCACGACTCGAACAATTCCGCTGTCATATCTTCATGATAATCTAGAGATGCATCTTTAATATGTTTAGCCGATATGAGAGGGTCACAGGGAACCCAGCCTCGATCGGAGCCTGCATGCAACAAAATTAGCCGCTTCCCTCTTGCAGGGGGCACATTCATAGAGCATTTACTGGGATCGTCTACCCAACCTTTACTAACAACATCGTGTGTATCATACCACGTCTCATCTAAGTAACATATGTATCTACTCTCCTCTCTGTATTTTTTTATTGTCACCAAATATTCGCGTCTCCAGATCTGTAACCTCTTGGATTCCATAATCGCTTGACGTTTGTTGATGGTTTTATATTTAAAACCGATATTTTTAATAAATCGTTCCAGTGTTCTGTTAGAACAATTTAATCCGGTGTCGTCATTAATCAGCTTTTCACGCAACGATGATATTGTTGGTACTTTATTCTGGTTGTACATTTCATATTTTTTTCGCCAAATTAAATCCTCGTCGTGCGCGCCCAGTTTTCTCATAACACCGCAATCGGATCGCTTTTTACGCTGTAGTCCGTTGGCAGTGTTTATAATTCTTCTTACCGTCGTGTGGGGGACTTTAGTCAGAAATGCTGTTTTTGTTAACGCTTGCTCCTCTTCGGTTACCTTGAACCCGTTATAAACGTTAATCACAATTTGTTTAGCATCACACAAAAACTCACTTATAGGCTTACTACGTGCACGTCACGACACTACCGACGTTTATCTTATAATAAAATAATATACCCAATAAAAAAGATGAAGTCTCTGTGGTGATCCAACCAATAGAAAATTAGAAAAATACATAATTTACTTGGTTATTGCGTACCTACCTCCTATCATGGTGTAAAGAATACAACGTGAAACGTTGCCGGAGATGCGCAGTCGTTCAGAAAGTAGAGGGGACATGTCAACCAATCCCCAATGGGCCTACACATAAAAATCCATTATGGCCGCGATTATAGTGTAAACATGGCCGCGATCGTATATTGTTGCTGGCACTGTCAGTCGATGTCAAATTCAAGGTTAGCAGGTTAGGTTTTTCGTCAGTCTGACACCAACTGACACAAAACCTAACCTCGCATTTGACATCGACAGCGTCTTCAGCAATACATTTCAGTACTACAAATCGTGCCATTTGTGGGACCATCTCCTATTGATTGAATGTGAAGTCCGCCCACATTCTGCGGAACGTTACACCTTGTATTCTTTACACCATGCCTCCTATCATAAAAAATATCAAATTATCAAATTCTCGGGACCTGAACGCCTAAAAGCTGCAAACGCAGCAAGCTATAAATCAACTTTTTATTTGCTTACATCTTCAAAGGTTCAAAATAAGAGGCGACCGTCTTTAATAACACGGCCGATCGATAAATATAAACGTTCCCATTCTCGACCGTATGTCAGCGGATCGAAGAACCGTTGTAGGAAGCTGCCTAACATTTTTCGACTTGCTCGCCACTTTAATGCATTAATATTTATCAGCGGCTGCTGATAAACCCGAGGTGATAAGAGCACGCCCAGAAAAATAGTAACCCTAACCCAAGATACGGCTCTCAACATATCTGTATTAAAGAATGCTAGCTCGTCGGCTGCATAGTCATTAATTATGTATTACAAAAGCACCACGTTCTGTGACCTTATCTTATATTTTGGAATTATCTCATATATTTCAAATAGTCATATAATTTATGTATTCAATATTTTACTTTAAGCTTGCCCTTAATTAATAATGTGCCCCTTTAGTTAAACTATAATTGCTTTCAAATCAAGTATTCTTATTTCAGGGTGGTTCGCCAAATCTAGATCTCTATTAGTTGAATTTCAAATTATATTTAATGACACTTGCTGTCAAACTGATTTCCACACTTTCTCAAACCAGGTATTGACAAATCTATTTTTTACATTGACATAATTATTAATTAATTCATTAAAATAATTACTGTTTTATATTTTACTTTTTCCCTATTGCTCGTTATTTAAAATGTTTTGATATTAATTACTAACACAAACCTTATCACTTCTTAAGCTCACTCTGCAAATATCCAAACACCACTGCTTCCTCTCTCAAGAGATCCCGATGTTCACTTTGTGTGATACCTACAGCCTGTTCCTGTCAACCAATTCCAAGAATCCGCTGAATCCAGCTTTAATCCCCTCGTCAACGTCAACTTCAACTCCAACAGACTCCTGGTAAGTTTCAGCTTTACAAATGAATCTGATCTTATCTTGTTTATTCCTTAGATAGTCATCTGCACTCAGCAATCCCCTCAGAAGCCTTCCAATTCTAGTAGCACTCCTACTAACTTCCTTCTAGATGAATGATCTTACTTCCATACAACCACCAATGTCAATAATAAATATTTAATTATGTGTCACGTTCACCAATAAATGCAATCTTCTCTAATTCAGTAGTTCTCTGGTTCTTTCTATGTAATTCACTGTATTCGTCAATCTCTTCACAGATTGTCCAGCCCCAATAAAATTAATATTTCACTTTCATTTTGTTGTACCTCGTAGATTTGTTAACAGCATTACTATTTGTATATAACCAAACAACTATACAAATAATGCATAAATTTCTAGTTTTATTTGCTCAAAATTATAACATTGCAAGATTAATTGTACATTTTTCGATGAGCTTATTTATGTAACTAACTTAAACAAAAATTTCGTTCCTATTAGATACTATTCTTATGACACTCTTTTCAATTTTAAATATTATATTATTACAGGATATTCATTCTGATTATTATAACAAATACATTTGTCAATTATAACCTTGGCTTGTTCTTTATTAACATTCACTGCGACCATCAAATTTGTATATTCAATTAATATCTTAATATCAAATTACCTCTCTCATTGTCTCAATTAATTTCATTATTAATACTTAAAAATTAACACCCATCAAGATTTAATTATAATAATCTTCCAAATTTATTAGTTTTAAATATTTCTTTGTTATGATTGATCATACCACTTCGTGTATCATAATAATACATATCAAGTGAAATGTAGCCAGAACATTGACAAAGTTTTTTTTTTAAATTAGGTCGCTAACTTGAGCGGTTATAGAACTATAAATTTTTATCCGGGAGCCTTGGAATGCGCTCTGATGCTGAAGGCGGCTAGCGGCTACCAGTCTGGAAATCATCTGCGTTAGCGTTACATCTAGAAATAAAATTAAAACATCTATAAATGTAGAGTAAGTAATTAAATCTTTTTGTTTGAAATTTACTTTAAATGGTTTCCTCTTCGTCATCCTCGTATAAATCAGGAACATTGTTCTGACAATTTTTACAGGAACAATCGCTGCAGCATATTAAGCCCTGCTTTAAGCATACACATTTATTATCTTGGCATAATTTATCTTTGCAGAAGATGTTCATCAGTTGTCTTAAATCCGTTGGTATAGCATCAGCGGTCATCAAAACCGGATCTAGAATTCCATTATTCCTAGTCCAACCAAAGTTAACAGGGTCAAGTAGGGGCATAATAGGTATATGACTGGACATCCATATACGCAGTTGATATATACACCTAAAATTTTGGTTATCGTATAAATACAGTTTTATTGTAATACGGATAGGGCCATAATTATACAGTAAGAATTTTTTAACTTGGAACACACACTTGCATGTCAGTGTAATGATGTCGAGTTTTTTAAAATGGAACACAGGGAAAGCATGCGCAGGGCTGTTGTTAATGTTGTTATGGAAATGTTCAAAGAAAATTATTGTCTAATGCTAATGACATGCTTATTTTATTACCTAGTTATTATTATTATTAAAGGAAAATTCTTTGTATGTACATAAAGTTCTTTAATTTGCAATTAAATACAACTACTAAATAAACAACTACAGCAATTATTTAAGTGCGTAAATTATATTAAATTTTCAAAAACTCGACAGCTAACGGCAGAGCAGTAGCCTAAACGGTCATAAAAATTGTTTACTTCATTTCTAATTTGATGTGGGGCGATTTCTTGTGAAGCTGTACTGATTCTATTTCTAAGTTCGTCCAAGTTGAAAATTTCTACAGCATTATACACTTTTGACTTAAGGTAGCCCCAGTAAAAATAGTCAAGTGGCGTCAAATCGGGTGACCGTGCCGGCCACCGTACTGGTCCTCCACGACCTATCCAATGGCGTCCAAAAGTAGTAGTCAGATATTCTCTTACTTCACGGGAATAATGCGCTGGGGCGCCATCATGTTGGAAGGTAATTTGCCCTAAGTTCAACTCTGTAATTGCTGGTATGACTCTTTCCCGTAATAGTTCTATATAGGTAGTGGCTGTTAAGTTTCCATCTAAGAAAAAAGGACCGATAATGTGATTTCCTATTATACCTGTCCAGGTGTTAACTTTCATTGGATATTGAGTTCTTGTTGCGTTAAATAAATGATGGTTCTCTCTTGCCCAGTACCTACAAATCTGTGAATTTACCTCACCATTACAGGTGAATGTAGCCTCATCCGTAAAACAAATTTTATTTAAAAAGTCATCGTTATTTATTTTTTCCAACATAAGTACACAAAATTGCATCCTTTGTTCTGGATCGTTGTTTAAAAGCTCCTGATGGTTTTGAAATTTGTAGCATTTGTATTTTGCCTTCCTTAGTACTTTAACAACGGATGCTTGACTTACTTCATGTTCAGCTGCTAGCTTGCGAGTGTAAAGTCGAGAATTATTTTCAACTGAAGCCAAAATATTAATACTTTTATTTTCGTCCACTTTGTGTGGTGCTCTAACACGTTTCTCATGGGCAGTCCTTAAACATCCAGTATTTCTAAATTTGCTTACCATCTTTGAGATAGTGGAAATGCTTGGTATCGGACGATCTGGAAATTCCGCAACAAATGCAGCAGATACTTGCCTTAAACTAGATCCGCTACGGTAGGTGTCATAAAGCAGAACTTTTTCTTGCGTCGAATACATTTATTATTAATAGATATCTAATTACAATTTTCTACCTTTAAGCGAATGACAGTTTTTAATGACAACCCTCATTTTCGGTTCAACCATACACATCTCCATAGCAGCAACCCTGCATGTACGTCCATGTGTTCCATTTTAAAAAAACTCATTTTTAATCCATTGAGATGCACAATTTTCCGTTCCGCCTTAAAAAACTCTTAGGGTATATAACAGCAATGAGATAACATGAATAAGAAAATAGAATGCTTGAGTAAGAAAGAGATGGCCATACGAAAAAATATTTTAGTAGGCATGTTTAGTTGACAAATGTCATTATTAAATTAAGTGTCAAGCCTTCTCGAATATTTGCTACTATGTTTATCTCTTTCTTACTCAAGCAGTACGAGTTATTTTCTTGTTCTTGTTATCTCATTGCTGTTATATATAATTGTGGCCCCATCGGTATAAATACACCTACCTCAGTACATGCTAGTAAAATGCGCCATCTGTCGGTGGAAGTTCTGAAGCGGACTTATTGGAAGTTGTGGTCAATTGATACCTCAATTCAGTGAGAGTTTGAATGGCCCCGTTCTTATTTCTAAATAGGGCCAATGCAAATTTGGTGGCAATATTAACAGCTGCGGTTGTAGACACAGAGGTCAGTTTTGATAATTCTCTAAAGATTCCGAGATTTTTAGAAAATACATATATGCTGTTTTTTGCCGATCTTAAACATTGCATTTGTGGTATCGCATCCTGTTAACACATGCAACCCTGGTAAACATTTACAAACTCCATTTTCCAGTTTCTGCACTATTTCAGATATTGAAATAATCCGTTTTTTATTTCCTTGTCCTAATTCCATAAAAAGGTATGCTTCTTCCAAAGAATTTTCTTTAATAAATTCAGAATAGTAGTAAATAAGTAATACAAGAACATCTGTATCTACAGACTTCACCAAAACTTTATTTTGGTGAAGTATCTGATATTCATAGAAAACATGGATTATAAGTCGCGTATCAGCCTCATCATGATTCGATTTCAAATCTTTCAATTCGGTTACACCATCCTTGTTGACAGAAAAACATAACTCTGGATTTTCAAAACCACCAACGATTATCAGAGTTTCTTCTATTTGTAATTGATCAGCTGAGTGTTCCAGAATATAACCGCTCACAAATTTCAATAGGGATCGTTTATTTTCTGATAATTTTTAAAAACTCCGAAACGTCATCACTTTTCTATTTCCAGAAACTTCATACGCATACGCATCTGTGAAGGCACCTCTTCTGCGTCTTTCCAAAGATTTGACCGATTCATCATATCTATCAAAAACCACTGTTATCCGCAGTGCTTCATAATTTCGACCAAGTGAAAGAATTTGCTTCAGAAAACTAAATGCAAGTTCATTAAAAGTGGAGAACGCTTTCTCATTAAGTCCTTGAATAAGTACCATGCCGTCTATTATAAGTGAATTCACAATTTGAGAAGAAGCAACTGTTCCATATAGTTCAAATTTTGATTCTAAATCAGACT
The DNA here is from genome assembly GCA_940337035.1 of Agriotes lineatus. Classification (NCBI taxonomy): domain Eukaryota; kingdom Metazoa; phylum Arthropoda; class Insecta; order Coleoptera; family Elateridae; genus Agriotes; species Agriotes lineatus. The sequence goes on from CALNHX010004618.1 coordinate 58,432, forward strand.
TAACTATTTTTCGCATATTTTTATCTTCGTGAAATAAGCACAACGGAACCGAAGTTAATTCATAAGACAATAAGTCGCTCAAATTTAGAGACTGAAATCTAGCTGCTGCTACTACCTTCTGAACATAATTTCCGTTCCGAAATATTTTTTAGGAAACATGCGGTCTCTTGTTTTGGTGTCCGCAAACGTAGTAACCTTTCCTTTTTTTACGGGGGCCCAGAAACTTTTGCAACCAGTAATAAGAACGTTTTCAATGTAATTCTTGCATTTGCTTTTAGCAGTCTCGTAGAAATTTGAAAAATTTTGCTGAATTTCATCTGAAGCTTTCCTCCGTGTGCATATATTTATAAGAAAAGACTATCAGATAAATTAAATGGATTGCACCATTTTGTTTCAATATGCGTAATAATTTTGAGAACATCACACTCATTCCGATTTCTTAGAGAAACATCTTCATTGCATGTTCTGATTGCTTTGTCAACGAATACATCTAAAAAATAAGAACAATAAGATCAGTATACCTCTACTCGTAAAGACATACAGCTCTTACCTTCAAAACGTTGCGCATATGATCCTACTATGTGGCGAGTTACCATCCACCTTAAAAGGGCAGTAGGTTTTTGCGTAAATCCGACTACACTGGAGGAACTTTTGCAATCTCTGTTAATCGACTGTTCCAAAGCCATGTCTGAAGCTACACAATTAAATTTTTTTCTGTCGTCTTTTTTACTACAAAATATCCTCGTTTCAGGTATTCATGTATCTGCGGATTCTTCGACTTAAGCTCTAACATATCTTTCAGGTATATGGGCATCCACTTTGCATATAGATGTCTTCCACCGGCTACTAAATATGGTAAAAGTTCTTGGGTACATTTCAAATGCAATTCAAACTCTGCGGTCCTTTCAGCTCTGAGAAGATTTAATAACAGATCAACAGCTTTTAAAAAAGAAAGCCAGTAGCCAAATGTGAATGATGATTCTCTTCCAATACCTTCAAATTGTGTTACTTTTTCCTTCAATGGTGCAAGCTTTCTTAGCATGTCCTTTAATGAGTCTTCGTTGAACCGTTCATTTTTTATTTCTTCTACGAAGTAATCGGTGAAAAATTCCTCAATCTGATTTTCTTCAATCCACTTCGTGAAGGAGTCATAAAACAATCGAAACAATGCATCGGCGCAAAGCGTTAGCGCACGAATACCTCTAGAATATTGTTTACCTTCCAAAATATGTTTACAAGAGTTTGTAGCATAAACATCTGTATCAGAAAGCATATTATTTAGACCACCATCCCTATAAAGAAAACCTATGCTAGCAATGAAAGACATAGTAAGGTGCATCCCTCCTAACTGAAGGGTGACTTTGCCATTAATAGCAGGTGGTTCATTCCATAATATTTCCTGTGCTTTTGAGTAAACAGCCAAGTCTGCCGTGATGATAATATGTCTTTTATTTAAACATTCCGCTAATTGAACCAAACGGAGCATTGAAATATAGATAGTGTCAAATTCTGTGGGAGGATTATTTAGGAACGGTAGGTAAGCTATGGTAGGCACTTTCACATTGTCATTACAGATAAGGCTGTGGTATTCGCTCCATACTAGGAAAGGTTTTTCCTTATCTAAATAGCGAAATAATTTCCAGGCAAAATTGAGATTTTGTGAATAAATAATCATACTCTTCAGGAGAAAAATTGAAGTTGTTGATCTTTTTAGGTTCAGGTCTTTTATTAGGTTTATAATATTTTTCAATATTCTGAAATGACATCTCCACTTCGTCAGCCTTCAATGAATATTCGGTGGATTTTGGAACTTCATGGGTTGGTTTTGAAGTATCACATTTTTCTTGAAAAACCAGCAAAGCCATGGAATGGGTTGTATTTTTTCCGTCTATTGTATCCTCGTTCAAATCAAAATTGTCGATGCTTGCATGTATGTAATTCAGTTCATCGTCTTTTACCATTTCAAGCCCATACGGTTTGTAACAATCACGGTCAGTATTTAAACCTTCTTTTGCTAAAGCAGTCGTGATATTTCTTACGTCGCTGTAGGAACATGAAAATCCCATTGTATATAGAAGATCTATAACTTTCCTGCTTCTAACAGTCTTATATAAAAATAGACCTAAGCCTATATGCAAATTATTCTTCGAGAATCCTTTACAGTAGAAACTCATGATAATATTTGAAAGAGTTAGTACCTCAACGCTCATTTCTGAATTCTCAGAGTCATCAACTAACTCATCAGTTCTTAAAAGTCATTTCGAAAACAACAATAAAATATCCGGCACCTGTTTTTCAAATTGTGTCTTACATATTCCGTCAAGTGAGGGAAATGCTTTTTAGGCAATTTATACTCAGACATAGCAGTTCTTAATATTTCGCAAGCCCTGTGTAGTACTTGCTTTTGTGAAAGAGGCGCACCCTGAAGAAGATATTCCTCTTTTGAACTAGTAGATTTGGCATCATCAGAATTAATATTCAGACTTATCCATATCAGATGCGCAAATAATATCGCATTTACCAGGTCGAGATATAAATTCTATCTCCCTCGGAAACCTCTTTTGCAACAGTTGCTTCAGCCTGCTTTGCTATTGCACTGAAATTTCCTCAATACTTTCAGCAATATTACTGTATATCTTACAGACTCCAGCCAATGTAGGAGTTTCATGTTTCACAATGACATGTTTCTTGACGTAATTCTCCGTTTGTATACGTGCTTTTCTCGAAAACGAATTTTGCTCTTTATGTTTCGCTCTGATACGTATTGGCTATAGCAAGTTTTGTGATATTTACAGTCATAAGCAAGAAGATCCAAATAGTAGTACCTAGTAAGTAGTGAAATCTTTCAGTATCATTTCGGTTCGTCGCTGCTTCCAAGATATTATTTCTGGTTGAAGCGCCTGTTCCTACAAAATAAAATTATTGAACTTATAACAAATTTAGCATTAAAAAATATTTTTGTAGGATAATCCACACCGTCTGATAAAGACGTGACAGTTTGAAATAACAAGTACGGTAACAAACAAATCTATGACAACAAAATCGCAGTCAACTTAAATTCAGATAAAATTTATAAAAGCACACATATTTAAAAAAAATGATCAGTCGTACGAAAAATTATATAAGCATCACGAACGGTAAAGATTTACTGATCTCAGGCAATATTGGAGAAACATTGTCATCTATCAGTAAATGATACGCAATTATACTATTATTTACCTGTTTGAATAGCGGTGAGTCTTTCTTTTTTCTTTTTTCCTGTTCGTTTGCAAAATAAACACATTTTACGTATGTTGAAAGATTGCTGGCTTTTCCTCCTCGGTGGTATAACGTTATATTACAATACTGTAAGCTTATGATTTTAATCAGATTTGTTATATGATTAGATTCAACATCATTATCGTACATATGCTCTCTGTAGGCATTAAAAACCGAATGGCGAACGTTGCTCATAATATTTACAATTAATTTTGCCATTAGGTGTTTTCCACGTAAATGGTTTGTTTTCTCCACAATTCTTATTTCACTTTCAGTCACCTTACAAATGTGAATTACATCATCAGATGGTTGAATTAGGCACTGTCTTACATTGCTATAATTTTTTATTCTTATTAGTGTTGATTTCATACCTTGTGATTGAATCGCGTTTAAGCAAATTTCACAATCTAACTTTTATTTTACTTGTTTGACAACAAAACCTGCTACATATTCTACAACATCTGAAACGTATAGGGATAATTGTTCACAATAATGTTCAGAGGCTAAATAGTTATCCTGGCCATTAATTATTGTGTCGGCATCAAAATTTTCTACTAATTGGTGGTCAATAGTTTTCATTTTTATTTTGTTGGAGGTACTCATTGCTAAAATGATGGTTGGTGCCTGTTCAATGTAATTTGCTTGAAGTGAACCTGTAACGCTTGTATGCATTAACAGTCGCTTGTATGCTGCTTGAAATTGTTTTGGAGTTGGATTATTGTTGTGTCCTCCATGACTACTGATTGCACTAAAAAAAAAAACTTCAAGATGGTCTTGGCACAGTTTATATGCTGAAACGTACTTTAGGCAACCATATGCCTTTGTAGGATTTTAAACTCGTTATCAAACCAATAAAGCCAGTTTTTCTGTGGGTTAAATATAAAGGCTCACCATTTGCTAAACATTTAAGAGAATTTAAGTAATTAATTGCCTCATCTATTTGCTTAAATGCAGTATCCTTGTTATAGTGTTGCAGACTTGCTTTAAAATGTTTGGCTAGTAAGTTTCTGCTGTTAAGAATGTCAAAAATGTCATTCATAAAAATAAGAAACCTTTCTGTTGCTTTGCTGCCCTCAAAATCTTTGGAGTACCTAGTTTCCCTTAAATAGTTTAAAGCTTTAGCAACACTCAGACTAAACACCTGAGCAGCTAATTTAACTTTCATCTTTCCCTTGAACCAATTGGTGTGTCTTTTAGTAATTTTTGTTCCTAGATGAACCCCTTCATTTTCTTGAATATGAACCAATTTTTCAAGATAATCCCATTTAATAAGATCAGAATTGTCATCATACGTAGCTCTATATGTACCTAAAGTATTTCGTATAAGTTTAAGCATATGTGGAGGGTCTAGCAAAATATAAATGGGTTTTTTTGGTAACCGGATGCAGAAAATATGTTTTTGAAGAATTTACAGACAAATCAGCCCCAAGAATGCACGCCATAGTAATGTTCGTAGCAGCACCATCAAAAGTGAGGCTAGTGATAGTTCAGCTTCGTGTAATATTTTCAAACACATTGTTATCAGGTTGCCCTTTTGAATGCCCGTGAGTCTATTAATTAGAAAATAACCTACAGGTAGCTTTCATCTGTCATTTACACTAAAAAAACTATTGCTTCCTTTGCTTCTTGTAAAGAATCGCTCTGCAATTCACACCCTAAATTAACATACCTAGAAATTTAAAAAAATCTTGAAATAATACAATGTCAAGTTTATATAATTCCATGCTATAACAAAGCGGAAATTGTCATGCATTTTACCATGCACATACGGAACTACGAGGTACAAATAAAGAAAAGCCTACCCTACAAATTTTTCTCCATCCCATTTTATTTTCTTGTGTATTGACATTTCGTCAATCATTAAAGAGCAAATACAAGGTTTACCCCTTTCTCTAAGTTCTAATACTTTTTGTTTTAACACCTTTACTGACTCTGTATGGAAACCAGGCTCACATTCTACTGCTTCATACCATTTTTGAATAGTTCTTGTATGGGGAAGCATTTTAGGGAAAGTTGTTCTAACATAAGAATACGCCTTAGGCGAATAGAAGTTTAAGGTAAATGCGAAGCTCTTCAGTTCTGGTGGATAACTCCTTGGTTTCTTAGAATTTAATAACTGCTTGAATATTATCTTAGTAGAAGCAGGCATTGTATCCTAGGATAAAACATAGAAATGAAGAAATAGCCAATCACCTTATACTTAACTGTAACTAAGTACCTTACACCAATCAATGTGATGTAATTAAAAATTGTATAAAGACTTTCTTACTTACCGAAAGTTTCAATGAAGCATCATCGTCAATCATCCTCTGTTGTTTCAAGTGATCCAGTAAAGTATTCAAGTTAGATACTTTTTTAATAAGCCTCCTGTTTCGTTGTTGCAAGATTTTTATTTGCTTTTGTTTTTTTGCTATCGTTTTCCTTGCTGTTAGTTTATAATGATTATCACTGGCTGATGAAAAGGATTCTTTAAAATCTCCAAAATAAAATTGTCTCCTCTTTTTGGCTGGGGGTTCTGAAGCAACATTTTCTGCAGACGTTGGTGCTGTGTCTCTTCCTGTTGTTTGTTCAATTACATCCTGTACATTTTGTGAATGATTTTTTGACGCAGGAGGTTTTCTGTTTGAAGTTTTCTTAATCAAATGAACCGGAAAATCAAAAATGGTCGGCACCGCATCGTTTTTAAGAATATGTTTTGAACTCCAAGGATGAAAAACAAAAGATTCCTGTGTAAAATGCATTGAACATATTCTAGCATGTTTTGATGGCTTAACCCTTGTGTCTATACCCGGGTACCTGGGTACCCATTTGAAAGTTTTTGTAATTAATTTTACATTTCTCATTAAAATTTTGCAGCTATCGCTTAGTTTATCCTCAAATAGTTCAAGTACATTCGATTTGCACTATTATCTTTCAAAAATATCAATTACGTTATTTAAAATTTTAGTGTAAAGTTAAAACACCTTTAAGTCTATACCCGGGGTACCTGGGTAACCATATAATAAAACTACTAAATTGAAGACCCAAATATATTATAACCATACATTGTAAGATCAATTACACTGTTGACATTTGTTTACAACTATTGCGTGTTCATTACATAATGGACGCTTACAAGTGTGACATAACTTTTGTGTTTTGCGGCGCCTTTTGTTCTGCATGGATAGACACACATAGCAACTTCCAACCACTTTTAGACGTCCGGAGGCATCTCGATCTGAAGATCCTGAAGCAGTCGCTGTCGCAGTAGTTGGCAATGGTTTTCCGATCATACATTCAATCCCTGATTTAGTAGAAAAATTTCTATAAACATTAGGAATTTTAGATCTACTGTGAATAGCAGGCATGGCCAACTCTCTTCCTAGATTTTGTAGGAAAACCCTACGGTTATGTGTTTTTTTAGCAAATTGTGGATTGTTCTTGCTATAAATTATAAAGGCTGCCAAACATGCTATATCTAGCATATTATAAAAAAATGCCACTGGCCACCTCAGAGTCCTTCTTTTTGTAGAATAATGCGAAATCATTTTATCCATATTGTCAACTCCACTTTTTGTTTTATTGTAATACTGAATCATTTCAGGTTTGTTTTTGCTACCACCTACAGCATTATCGTTATGCATGGTGGATAACAGTATTACACTTTTGTTCTTCTTGGGAACAAAAGAACAAATTGTGACATTGTCTATACTAAATCCAAATAACGATGATTCGGGTTCACGTGACGACGAAGGAAGCATTTCAGTTGGAATATATGATTTGTTTTTTTTAGAGTACCAACAATCGATAAGTTCCAAGACATCATAAGGCGGGCTAGCGGGAGAGTCGTAAAGAAATTATCCATAGTAATATTTCGACCTGATCCTTTGAATTGATAGCTTAAATCTTTTACAACGCGTTCTCCTTGGTTTACCTCACGTCCACTTGCAGATTTCCCTGTATATATTTGCCCACTCAAAGGATATGAACTGTAAGAGTCACAGATCCACCAAACCTTGATGCCATACTTTGCCGGTTTAGATGGCATGTACTGCGTAAATCGTGTTCTCCCTCTAAATGGAAATAGTTGCTCATCTACGGTCAAACACTCTGATGGTATATAGTGCTTACGTAAATTCGCATTCAAAAGGTTGAAAATGTCTGATATAGCAGCGGCTTTATCGTTTTCCAGACGTTCAGTGCGAGTATTCTCGTTATCAAATCGCAAAAACCTATTTACGCTCCAAAAACGATTCAAACCCATACTTGCTCTATACAGGGGGTAAGAATCAAGTTTCCATAACTCTTTTGTATGTTCAGAATTAGAATGATGCACACCTGCAGTAATAAGAATACCCAGAAAAGCGTCAAACTCCTCTGCTGTAATGGGTTGCCACACCTTTGGAACCGTTGTGGGGTTTTCACTATTATATTTCGCATAAACTCGATTGGCTTTTCTGTTCGTTTCACGAATGATTACGTCACACATGACACTACTAAATATACACTTGAAAGTATCATACACAGTAAGAGTTTCAGTTGACCGCACTGGACCAGCCTTTTGGCGAAGTATGTTGTGCTTCATTGTTCTAGTTGCATTTGGTGGTGTTCGGTGCCATTCCATTTTATCTTTGCCTAACAATACGTTATCAGTAGAATTACTTGTTTCTTGAAGTTCACCTGTTTCGTCATCACTGCTTAGATCTTCGTCGTTCAACTCTATATGATTATTGACATCTTCTAACACGTCATCAATATCTGATGCATCACCTGCTTGGTTTTCTGGAACGTATTCTTCGTCAGATTCACAGAATTCAGTACTTTCGTCAATCTCTGCAACAGACTCGTTGAGCAATTCATTCAAGTACGCTTGTTGTTGCTCATAAGTCATCCTAAAAAATTACAGAAATTAATAGTATTAGTGCCTATAAGTATTTTGCCCACGCTGTCTAAAATTCTAGAAAAAGTAATGTTTAATCAATTAATGAGTTATGTAACCACTAATCATATCTTACCTGAAGTACAGTCTGGTTTTAGGGCTGGGTTTAGTTGCACAACGGCACTGTTAAAAGTAACAGACGATATTCTCTCTGCCACTGATAAAGGTGAAATGACAATATTGGTACTACTCGACTACAGTAAAGCATTTGACACTGTTCATCATGATACCTTAGTGCGTATATTAGAAAGTTCAGGCCTGGATAAGACTTCTACAACCTTAATAGCAGATTATTTAAGCAATCGTTTACAAAGTGTCCAGTTAAATTGCAAGCTGTCAGATGCTTTACTAGTAGAGCGTGGTGTTCCCCAAGGTTCAATTCTGGGTCCCTTGTTGTATTCCATCTATACCTCTAACCTGATAAAAAACATTACGAATTGTAACATCCATGTCTATGCAGATGATACGCAACTGTACTACTCTTTTAAACCGTCTAATTTACAGCGTGCTATGGAAGTGGTCAATACTACCTTACAATATATCTATGCTGCTTCCACTGAATTATCTCTTCTAATCAATCCTAACAAGTCAGCTGTACTTTTATTCGGCAATAAAAATGAGTATAAAAGGCTTTATAAAAATGTTGAAATTAGAATGAACAATACTAGAATCCCACTAGTGGACAAAGCTAAAAGTTTGGGCTTAACCCTCGATAATACATTTCGTTATAGGGATCACGTATATAAGAGTATTACGCGTGGTTATCATAACTTAAGAAAATTGTACACTCATAGAACATACTTCAACATAAATATAAAAAGAAATCTTTGCGAAGCCTTAATTCTCTCTCAGTTAAACTACTGTGTACCAGTTTACCATGCTTCTATCGATGTAGCTACCTCTACTCGTATACAAAAACTTCAAAATTCCTGTCTAAGGTTTATTTATGGAATTAAAAAGTTTCAACATATTTCACATAAATTAGCCGAATGTGGTTGGTTATCAATGCAAAATAAACGTAAATTACAATGTCTATGTCTGTATCACAAAATATTATCAGAGAAAACTCCTCCGTACCTGTACAATAAGATCACGTTTCGTACTGACATCCATAATGTATCAACTAGATTTAGGGGGCTAATTTCTCCTCCACAACACAAAACTTCTCTCTTTGAGAGATCTTTTTCTTATCAGATATACACCATGTACAATAATATCAAGGAATCTCTTAAGGGTTATTCACTTAACAAATTTAAATATGCATTACGTTGTAACCTATTATCCAACTCTTGATCATTGCCTTCTACTGGTATTTTATTATATTATTTAAAAACAAGTAAATTCTAACTCTCTTTGTTCAATGTCGATTCTCATAATACATTTAATTCTAGTTCATGCTTTGCGAATACTTTAAGTTTAGTTTATGTAAATAATTAAAATTACTTTAGAAATTAGGCAGGTTGTTATTTATCTAGTTTTCTCTTACCCATCAAGGTGAAATGGTAGAACAAAGACGGTTTTTGAAAAAACCCGATTTGAATTTATCCTTGAGATTAAACAATCAAACAATTAAATGCTTGTATTAAGTTTAATTGTACATTTATGAACTACTTTGTTAAATGCGACTTACTACATATTTATAAATTACGTTTTGATCTGTTAATCATTATTTGGATTCTTGTATGTCTGCTTGTATATTGTTAAAATTATTAATGCTGTTGATATTGTTATTGTTAATATTGTTTAATAAATTATTATTATTATTATTAATAGTATTTATACAACTACAACGAACTGTATATACAACAACTTACCGTCTAAAATCTTCTGCTTTTCTACTCATTGTAATACACTTAGATAAAACTACACACTTAAACTATACGTCTACCAGCTGCCGATGACAAGCAGAAAGTAATGCTCTGTGTAACTGCGTGCGCAGCATATCGCACTCGTCTAAAATTGAGGTGGGTACCCGGGTGCCCCGGGTATAGACTAGCGTATGAAAAATTTCGCATAGACACAAGGGTTAAAATCTTCACGTCGCATTGCAACAATCCGTTGCTTTTTCAAATTTAAATCTTGTGGAAATCTGAGAATTTTAGTTAATTTTAGTTTATAATCACAAAATAATAATAAATTATAAATAAAATTCGTAATATTCAATTAATAATCAAATCAATATGGCACGGTTAAGACCCTTGACCTGTGATGTTACTAATTGCAGATATTTCCCAAAAGTTTTAATAAAACAAATTGAAATACTATTACTGAAAATTGTAAATACTTACTTATGAAACGATATGCTTGATCCGCTTTTGTATCGATTTACACACTTATAAGCACTGCATGATTGTACCATTATTATATAAACGAAATACAGATGAAAACTAAACAAATAATACCTAAATAAATAAATGCCGGTGTACCGCTTAGCCAAAACACACGTGCTAAGAATGTATGAATCGAACTTGGGACAACGGCTTTCTGCCCACAACTGACGTCACATGCTGGATGTAATGTTGGCTTCATCCTTCTGTGAGTGTATCGGGTAAAGGCGGCGCCACACATGCGGTGTTTGTCGAGCGACGAATGTTCGCCTGTTTTCAAACTATTTGCCAAACTGCTTGTTTAACGACGAGCACATAGCTACACACATGGGTATATTTGCCGAAACTTGGTGTTGAAAAGTTTGGCAACGGGAAACGCCCGAATGTTCGTGTACGCAATTAAAAAATAATATTTTAATTAGGGTGAAGTAAGGCAATTTGGTGATATAGGTAATTTGGTGATAGTTTAAATGAAAATTCGCCACAAACTTACCTATGCTGCTATTGAATTGAAACGTTGAGAATAGATGGTTGTTGATGTGCCGCTCCATATTACTGAAGGAATCGGTTTAAATTCTAACCTAAAATTTATTATGGGAAAACGTGTTTGTCATTGGAGCGCGTGTGTGTCGTTTGCGTTTATATTCTATAAGTAATTTTTGCGACAAGTTTTTAATTAGTTTAAAGTATTCTTGTTTTGTTGTTTTTGATGTTATGACGTTCTATAAATCTCAGGGATTTTTTAAGTCAACTCCCGTTTAAATTGAATGCAAGATAGTACTAGGATAATCTTCCGTATTCGATTATTTTTTTAAGGATTCTGGTGCATTTTACAGGCAGTGTTTGCCGGCTATTACTTGATATTTTATATTGGGATTTTAAAATTTGCAAACAAGGTTTTTTTTTTGTTGAATGTAGTCAATTATGATATAAAGAAGCATAGTAAGTGTCAGCAATTAAAAATAGTATCACCAAATTGCATACCTGACGGTGTATGGCACAACATGTAATTTAGCTATAAACTATTAGTTATATCATGCCTCTTTGATTCCAGGGCATTAAAATGGAAGTTAAAAATGAAAAAAAACGGGGCAAAGAAAAAATTTATCGAAAGTATAGTAATAGAGATTTAGTTGATGCTGCCAATGCAGTTAAAGAAAAAAAATTATCAATTTATAACGCTGCTAAAACATATGATGTTCCATGGTCATCACTGAAACGTTTTATCGCAAACAATACTGAAACCAATGTGCCAAAAACTAGGGAGACCGTTTGCACTACCTGTGAAGTTAGAGCAAAAAATTGTGCATTATATAACTGATATGCAAGAATTAGGGTTTGGTCTAACTGTTCAGCAGGTTAGAGAGGTTGCTTACAAAGTTGCAGAAGCGTCTGGCAGAGAATTTTTTTTTAATGCAGATAAGAAAATTGCAAGTAAATGGTGGTGGAGCAACTTTAAAACTCGTTATGGTCTTTCTTTGCGAGTTCCAGAAAACCTTTCAGCTTACAGGGCCTCCATGGCTAACCCAGAAATGTTTAAAGAATTTTCTTCTAAATTGCGACAGCTTTTGGAAAGTTTGGGTCTGATGGACAAACCGTCTCAAATATGGAATTGTGATGAGACAAGGCTGTCTTACGTAGTCAGGCCAAATAAAGTTGTCACAACAATTGAAAAAAGATTCGTTTACAAAAGGTCATACGGTGAACACGGAGAAACCCATACCGTCATAGGATGTGTTTGTGCAGATGGTAGTTTTCTACCACCTTTTATAATTTTCAAAGGTGTAAGGTGGAATGATCAGTTAAAAAGAGACTGCCTTCCAAATTCAGTGGTAAAACTATCTCCAAAGGGATGGATTAACACCGAGCTTTTTATCGAATGGTTTCAATTCTTTATTCGTAGCATTCCTTCTAGCCCATTGTCCTTCTAATGGATTCTCATGCATCTCACATAAGTCCTGAAATAATCAAATTGGCTAAAGATAATCAAATCTATCTATTCACTTTCCCTGCCCACACGAGTCACCTCCTGCAACCCTTGGACGTTGGTGTGTATCGACCATTGAAAGTAGCTTGGGCAAAACGCTTGAACGATTACATGTTAGAATTTCCGAATGACAAACCTAATAGGTTCAACTTCCACACTCTCTTTAATCCAGCATTTTTAACCAGTTTTTCAAATATTGACATTATAAATTCATTCAAAAAATCAGGAATTGTGCCATTAAACCCTAACGCAATTCCACCAGCTGCAATAGCACCATCCCGTCTTACTGAACGATCTTTTTGTGAAGAAAATGAAGATACACCTTCAACATCTAGTGCAACTGAGCAACCTATTTCTGAAGAACGTCAGACTAGGCCAACACCAATCGATTTAAATGACCCTTCAACTAGCATTGAGAAAATTCGACAACTTCCAAGAGCTCCTAAAACACGTAAACAAGGGACTAAAAAGAAAGACTCTTCTGCCAGATGCCTTACTCCAATAGAAGAGGGTCCAAAACGGAAACTAGGCCGTCCATTTTCTCAGGTTGCTTCTTTAGATTTGCCAACACCGACCGATTTAAATGGATCTTCTACTAGCATTGAGAAAATTCTACGGCTTCCAAGGGCAGCTACAACACGAAAACTAGTGGCTAAAAAAAAAACGTTTCGTCTTCCAGATGCCTTACGTCAATAGAAAACGCTCCAAAACCAGGCCCATCTAATTCTAAGAGAAAAATAATAAAATATGCTGATTGGACATGTGCTACATGTGGGAAAACCTATTCTGAAGACTTCAAGAGAAAGACAGGTGCCCAATGGATTGAATGTTCGTTTTGTCGACAGAAATTTCATGAACAATGTCAAAAGCAACCAATTGGGAGCAAGCTGAAGTTCTATAAATGTGATGACTGCATTAGTCAAGAAGATTCTGATGATTCTTCGTGAAAAAAGTGACTCAGTGGTAATAGTAACTTTCACCAAATTACCTACCCGCCATCACCAATTTACCTTCCATATAACCAAATTACCGTTCTTAGTATTACTTTATTAATTGTTAAAAATATAAAACAACAATGTTATTTTATTATTATAATCTTCTATGTATGTATTGCCAACATTCCAATATACATTATGCTAACAATTAGGTTAATATTTTAATTGTTTTTATTAGAAAAAAAGTCAGTTTTACTGAAATTATCACCAAATTGCCTTACTTCACCCTATATAAAAGGCTTAAGTATTTTTTAATAACGTATAAAGAATACCGAAAAAATGGACATACAAACTGCTGCAGCTGCATTTGTAGTCATGAGTGGTGCATACCTATTACTTCTAAAGAAAAAAAAAAGCCTAGACAAAGAAGATGGTGGATGGTATCACTTAATCGGAGCAGACACAGGTAAATTACTGACATATATCATATAGATATTATTAGATTGCCTTGCACTTTTTTTAAATTTTTGAAAAATTCAATTTGTACAGAATTTAAGCGCATGACTTAAAATAACTATTTTGCAGATACGGTGGAACACATTTCATAGCAGATTTAATAAAAGAACCATCTGGATTATTTGAAAATTTTTGTAGGATGTCATTTCAAGATTTCGAATATCTGCTCCATAAAAATAGAACCCTATATTACGAAAAAAGACACAAAGTGGAGAAAAGCCATTCCTACGAAGGAACGTTTAGCATTAACGCTCCGATTTCTAGCGACGGGTGACAGTTTCAAAAGCCTTCATTACTTAGTTAAGGTCTCACCACTGCTTATTTCTAACATCGTTCCAGAAGTATGTAAAGCTTTGATCAAACTACTGGAGGATTCAATAAAGGTAATTATGTGTTTCTTTTATTAATTTGTTGATACAAAATTCTTACTTATTTTTAACAATGTAAAAAGGTAGTTGAAGCAGTTTATACAAACTTTTCATAAAACTCTCTCGCGTCTCCATAAGGAACGTTATTGGCTCGATAATCAGAACTAGATGAATCAGTAGCTTGATGAGAATATGGCGAAGAATGCTGAGATAAGTCAGTATGTTGATTCAATGATGACTGAGGCTGAGGTGATAATATGTTTACATGATGAGAGACGGAGGATGATCCAGAAGAACATGGTGAAGGTGTTCGAATACCTTGGATTCCTTGGTGCATGTGTGGTGTGTACTGATTTTGGTAAGGAGGATTAGTTTTCATTTCGAAAAGCATATTATCAATTTTGTTCATAGCAATGTCTCTGGTGCGTTCATCCATTTTTCTCAATTTTGTGACAAGAAGCTCCCCGTATATTTCGCAATCATCTTTTTTCCTGTCTTCTTTTTGAGTGCTTGTTTTGAGGATCGAAAATGCTTCGTCCATTTTTTGCCGTAATTTTTCGTCGTGATTAGTTTTTTTCTTCTTTTCCAATGGAGATTTAAAGATGATACGATTCTTATTAGGTGATTCACGTGGCACTTCATCATCATCTTCGGCAGCGTCACTGTCAATATCTATCGGATTCTCCTTATTCTTATCCAACTGCGATGCAGCGTCCTGGAAAATTATTTATATGAATGACTTTTAACTTTTATATTCTTATTAGTTAAATATAATTTTATTTTTTTTTCTAGATCCCTTCCAATACAGAGGAATGGAAAAAAATTGCAGTATTGATGGGTGTTGTAGATGCCAACTATTGTTTTATTTTCGCTGATTGTGGGTGTGAAGGTAGACTCAGTGGTGCGGTTTTCCGAAATACCATCAATACCAATAGTATCTTGAAGTTATTTTCACAATTTATCAAGGCTTACAACTTACAACACAATGTTTAAAAGTTGAAAACGAATTCCATTGCAATTGTTTTTGTTTGATTTTTGTTTTTATATACTGCACAAGAGAAGGAGATATTATTTTTTAAATTTTTACAGAAGTATAAATCCAGTTTTTTTGTTGCCACCATTTACATTATTTGATTATATACTATGTATTTATATAAATTACTTGGACAGTATAGCTCACAAGTTAGTTATTAATGTAAAATTAAAATTTTGTTGAAAAGTAAATGTACAATATATAGTGATACTAAAATAGTACATTATAATTTTTAAAAATTATTCTTTTGATAAATCGTTTTTTGGTTAATCATTTTCAGTGAATTTTTCTAGATTCGGTTGTAGATAAGGCATTGCAGGTTGTTACATCGCAACAATAAAAAAACCAGCAATGACATTTTTAAAGTAATTTATTTTGAGAAATGTTTGGTAAAATAATGGAATTGAAGTCTACGTTCTAGACCAGATTTTTTTCTTTTATTATTTGTTAGAAATTAACCCATTTTCATACATGCAAGTTATAATAAATGAACAAAATTTTGTAGCTGTAATGCGAATATCTAATAATGCAACAAATCATATATCTTAAATTAGATCATTTTAGAAACAAAATATCCTCATAACCACAACACACCTGAAACAAAAATAATTTACATCATTTTTCAATGTATTACATATGGATGGCTGTTCAAAAGAATTGAAAATAATGAACTAAATTTACCTCCAGATGAACCACTACAGGGACAGAATATACAAGGAGCATACTTATTTGTGGGTGATGATGCATTTGCTTTAAGCAATAGAATTCTGAAACCCTACCCAGGAATTTATGAAAAACGCAGTAAAGGGAGAATTTTCAACTATCCCCTGTCACGCGCCCGTCGAGTCGTAGAAAATGTGTTCGGAATAATGTCTTCTGTATTTCGTGTTTTACGAAAACCAATGTTACTTCAACCAGAAAAAGTCTCATTGGTTACAATGACTTGTGTTATCCTGCATAACTTTTTACGAAGAAGTCAAACATCATCTTCAAGTTACTCGCCATCTGGCACCTTCGATATTGAACAAGACGGGAATATTATTATACCCGGATCGTGGCGTGAAGATAAAGATAATATGTCGTCTCTTTGGCCAATACATAAAGTCCCCAGGAAACAAAGTATTGAAGCGAAAAATATTAGAAATGTATTTGCAGACTATTTTATAAGTAATAGTGGCAAAGTAGTATCGCAGGACACATATTGCTAGATTAAGTAAATATACACTAACTTTTAATCTGATGTATGTTAATAAATAATAAACAAAGTTTGTAAAATTAGGTACACATTATTTTACGTAATTTTTAGAAAATAATGGGACTACACTTACCTCAGTATTTATTGTACCCCTTGGCTGGTCTCTCTCCCTCAAAAAGTTCGCCATTTTTTCGTAGGCGAACCAATTGGGTTTATAAACCTCGTCCGCGCCAGTGCCAGTTCCGCTACTTTTCTTAATTTTGCTTAGACATGTTCTAAATGATGCCATCAAAGAGTCTTTTTTTCTTTTTCCAGTCACTAATAGAACAAGTCACACTTAATTCTTCTTGAATACGTTTCCACGCATCATGGACTTCATTTCGGTTTTTATCTAAATTGTGCGACGGATTCCATATTAGCGGTTCTTTTTTATATAAATCTAAGAACTCCTCTAAGACAAATTCGTTCGACCACTCCATTTCAAAGACGCAGTACACAATTAAAAACAACACAACGCACTAAGCAAATTTGTACAATAAAAGAACACGAACGGTCGACGAATGTGTGGACCGCGTGGTTTATTTGGAACAAGGCGGACGTTTGTACCCTTTGATTTGGCAATATTTACCGACATTCAATGGGAAATAATCGGAGTTCGGGGAATAACGCATATTCGCTGAAACTCAATCATCCACACTACTAGGTATTTGCCGAATCGCAAACATTTGCTACTCGGAATTCGGCAAATGTCACATGTGTGGCGTCACTTTAACACAAGGCGTGTCTATAAGCTGAGATAGTCAAAGGCTGAATTACTCCGCAAAACACACGAACAATTCCGTCCCGTCGCCGTTCGCGATGGGCTAGAGCGCACTCTAGGGCTCATATTTCTATAACTACTAGCAAGATGCCCGTTCTTCGTACGGACTACAAATGTTTTCTTTTCTTCTAAATCTTAAATAAATCCTGGAATGCCTCCCCGTCACACAATACGCTAAAATAAGGCCGCAAAGCAATATTGTAGGATAAATGGAAACAATATTCGTTCGAAAAAAGTTCTCCTTAACTCTTTTATACTTCACGTACCCCCTGGAAATGTGTATGTAATTGTCGTTGTCCTTGTATAGATTGATAAAATTATAGTTTTAGTATGATAATGAGATAAAATCAAAAGTATATGTACTTATAAAATGTTGTATTCATAAATTATAGCATATAACCTGTTTCCACAACTTGGAGGTGAATTTTCAGAAATCCTTTTATTTTATTATAAGACATTTTGAGAAATTCGTGAACACACAGTTTATCCCTTTTTACCTCCTAGGAGTGACATTTCGAAAAATTCGTTCAGTCGGTTTAATCTTGAAATGAACCCAGAGCGAAAAAAAATTAATAATTTTAACCTCTTACACCTGTTCAGTTTTCCCTTTTTACCTCTTTAGAGGTGGAAGTAAAAAAACCCTAAACCCCCTTTCTAAAGATTTGAAAAACACATCTATATGCTTAAAAAGAATGCTGTAACTCAACAAACACAAGAGATACAAGTGGTTCTATCATTCACGCGGAATGCAGATTCGCACTTTTAAGGGTTGATTAGGGAAAAATTCTGAAATCTGTTTTTAAACATTTGATTTGGATACCTATGCATGCAAACACCTAGTCGATAGCTTACTGGGTTTAAGCGATATTGAGGAATTCGTGAAAATACAGTTTACCCCTTTCACCCCCTTAGGAATAAATTTTTCAAAATCCCTGCCACCACTTTTTAAATATTTTATAAAGACATCTACATGTCAAAATACAAAGTTTAACTCAATAAACATAGGTGTTGTGGAGCCTTCTCAGTTTTCCGTTATTTGGAAAATTCCTGATTGCCAGCTCGCCTTGGAATTTAATGGACTGTATGAATTGTAGGTTTCACTGAATAAA
The DNA here is from genome assembly GCA_940337035.1 of Agriotes lineatus. NCBI lineage: Eukaryota > Metazoa > Arthropoda > Insecta > Coleoptera > Elateridae > Agriotes > Agriotes lineatus. The sequence goes on from CALNHX010004618.1 coordinate 76,898, forward strand.
TACACTCGTTGAAAGCCGGAAATATGTTACTTTATTAGCAATAAACAACACATTGAACATTTGAACATTTACAAGAATTAGCTTTCGTAGAGCGGACCGGTTCGCATGCTGCCACGTTGACAGAAGGAACGTAAGTGAGGTGAACGGCGAGGCAAAGCCCGCTTGACAGTCTACTGCGCACAGTATGAATTCAGAATGCAAGAGAGGCGGCAAAAGTTTATAAAGTCCTTAACATACCGCCCGCCTTGGAAAGGGTAACCTTTCAAATAAAACAGTACAGAGTTGACATGTAAAAGCTAGAGTAAAACATGTAACATGAGCACACATATATACAAAGCATAATAGTACATGGATCTTAATCTAGTACAAGAAAACCCGAACAATGGGGAGCCAAAAGGCTTTACGAAAACTGCGCTGAACGCTAACGCACTAGTTCACAACACTAGGTAGCGGGCACAATTTGGCGAAGGATCGCTTCACGATCCCTGACACAGTGTTCACTGACGCCACACGCGTAACGCCGTCAAGGCCAGGGTGCAGCTCGGTGACCCGGCCTAACCTCCACTTCAGAGGGGGTAGATTGTCATCCTTGATGAGGACCATGGAACCAGGCTGGAGGTCCGAAAGATGCGTGCGCCATTTGGTGCGCTGTTGGAGTTCCGAGATGTACTCTTTACTCCATCTCTTCCACACATTCTGGTGAAGTTGTTGTATTCTCTGGTATTTAGACAGCCGAGACTCGACTATCTCAGTTACATTGGGATCAGGCAGTGACACCAACGGACGACCAATCAGGAAATGAGCAGGAGTCAAAGGCTGAAGGTCGTTTGGATCAGAGGACAAAGGGGACAGGGGTCGGGAGTTTAAGGTCGCTTCCACCTGTGCTAACAAAGTGCTAAATTCATCGTAATTTAGGCTAGCGTTACCTATAACGCGACGTATGTGATGTTTGGAGGACTTGATTCCGGCCTCTCACAATCCGCCAAAGTGGGGACTGTGCGCGGGTATAAAATGCCAAGCTACTCCGTCGTTCGCGACTGATTCGGAAATAGAAGGGTTTTGTTCCGCGAGAAAATTGCCTAATTCGATTAACTCGGAATTAGCGCCTACAAAGTTAGTGCCGTTGTCTGAGTAGACATGGAGCGGTTTGCCTCGACGAGCTACAAACCGGCGAAAAGCCATTAAGAGGGCTTCAGTAGAAAGGTCAGCGACCAATTCAAGGTGCACTGCCTTTGTGACAAAACAATAAGCTGTAACTCGTTGTAAGCGAGCGAAGCTTGAATACTGATTGAACGGAAATGGTTCAATAGAGGTTACAGGAAGACTCTGAACTTCTTTTTTGAATTCTGGAAGCTCAGCACGAACATGTTTGGAAGTAGGCCAAGATGCCTCGCCTTCGCTTAGCCAGGTGGGACCATGCCACCAAAGACTTAACAGACCCAGCGGGTCAAATATCTGCGATCTTTCAGACAAGATGCTACGCTTGGTAGCCTTACTACTTGTAGAATTTGAAATATGGGATATTTCAGACAAGCTGCTACGATTGGTAGCCTTACCACTTGTAGAATCTGAAATATTGAACATGGAAGTAGGCCAAGATGCCTCACCTTCGCTTAGCCAGGTGGGACCGTGCCACCAAAGGCTTGACAGACCCAGCGGGTCAACTATCTGGGAAATTTCAGACAAGCTGCTACGATTGGTAGCCTTACTACTTGTAGAATCTGAAATCTGGGATATTTCAGGCAAGATGCTACGCGTGGTAGCCTTACTACTTGCAGAATCTGAAATATTCTCTACTGATAAGAATCTTTTCTGAGCGATTTGCAATGAATCACCCAATACCTCTACAGGTTACTTGAGAGGGATAGAGACAACGAATCGACCATTCGCTTCTCGTTGAGTATTTTGCACGAAATGTGCCTCACAGGCATTCTCTTCATTTGTGCGGACCTTTTCCTCTGGGTAATGTTCGAGTTGCCAAAACCTAGCAATGGGATCAGAAGCATCCTCGATCGTGCCAAGATTGCACTGTACAGGGTACGCAGAAGGGGGGCCTGTAGGGCCAGAAACAATCCAACCAAAACGAGTCTTTTGGAGGATGGGAAGATTTGGGCCTAGACCAATTTGTCCAATACAAAGGAGCTGCCAGAAAATGGGCGAACCAATCAGAATGTCGATGGTGCCCGGTTGGTCGTAGGACAGATCTGATAACTTGATGTTATCAGGAACCTTGAAACTGTTTCGCTGGACGCGAAAACTTGGGGTAACACCCGTAATCTCATCGAGAACAAGACAGGATAGGCCAATGCCGTATGAAGTGTGAGGGGCTTGCAGCTTGATATCACACCTAGCCTTAATTTGAGAAGTGGCTTTACTTAAGCCAGAAACAGTAACGTTGACTTCGCGAATTGGAAGCTTCAACCTTTTACACAAATCTGAACGTATAAAGTTCGATTGGGAACCGGAATCCAACAGGATTCGCACAACGTGAGGCGTACCATCATCAGCGATGAGTTTAGCGGTAGCCGTAGGTAAGAGTACCTGCAAAGCATTCGAACAGAATGCCGAAATCGATTGATTTAGTTCAACAGGGGTTTCTGCCGACATCGCAGATCCTGGTTGACTAGAAGAAGCATTTTGAGGTTTATCCTCATGAAGAAGTGTGTTGTGCCTTGATTTGCACTTTCTACACGTATATTTGGAGCTACAAAGGCTCGCAAGGTGACCCTGAGTTAGGCAATTAAAGCATACGCGGAGCTCTTTTGCCTTTGACTTTCTGTCAAGAACAGACAGCTTGACAAACTTATCGCATTTGTACAAGGAATGAGATCCTTTACAAAGTGGACACGAAGGGGTACCCGACACAAATGATTTAGAATGTACCTTGGAAGACCTTTCGGGTACAAGCTTGCTATCTTTTACCTCTAGCGTTTCTAGAAGATTTGCTGTATTTTGTAAGAATTCCTTGAACTCATCAAGATTAGGCAGGTCAGAACTTGACCGGTTTCTAAGGACCTCCCATTCACGAAATGTAGTGGGGTCCAGTTTTTTAGAAACTACATAAATTATAACAAAATCAAGAAGCTCGCTTTCGGTAGCTAATGATTTGATTGCTGCAAAATGTTTGAATAACATATCGCTAATCGTACGTAATTTAGTTGCAGATTCCTTACTGCAAGATTCAAGTTCAAAAATAGCCTTGAGGTGGTTATGAACCAGAATTTTTGGATCATTGTATCGATTGCACAATGCCTCCCAAGCTAGAGTATAATTACCCGCAGTAAACTCTAAACTTTTTATAATTTGGCTTGCATCACCCTGTAAACTAGCCTTTAGGTAATGCAGCTTCTGAATATTAGTCAGCGTTTGATTCTCATGAATTAAGCTACTAAATATCTCACGAAATTCTAACCATTCTGAAACACTTCCTGAATATTTAGGGATTGAAATGGTAGGAAGCCTAAACGATGACGTATTACACTGCGAGCTGCAGTTTGAATGCCCTGATCTTAAGCTACCATTAGGAGATCCAGAACGATCTGGTGCAACATCAGACTGTTTGTTGTATTCATTAATCAAACATTCAGCTTGTGAGATTGCAAAAAAATAAGAGTCCTCAAATTCGACTCGCTGTTGCATTTCCCGTTCTGCATCCTCACTGGCTTCTAAAATTTGTTCATGAACTGCATAATATTCTGATAACACGGCGGCTATAGCATCCAATCTTTTCTGCAATTGAACAATCTGAGCGCTAGATAAAAATTGATCTTCATCGTGAACTATTTGCAAAGATTGCACGTAATTTGCGAAACTCGTAAGCTTGCCTTTGATAGAGCCACGTGCCCTAACAAGCGAATTCATAATTGTTGAAATGAAAACAACTTAAGGATGAAAACTGTTCGTACGCCACTGGCGTGAATTTTGTACGCTTCTGGTACGCGGACCCAACGGGTCAACTATCTGTGATATTTCAGGCAAGATGCTACGCGTGGTAGCCTTACTACTTGCAGATCTGAAATATTCTTTAATGATAAAACCTTTCGCACGCCTCTGGCGCGAATTTGGTACGCCTCCGGTACTCGGAATGAATCACGACGCGGATGGCCGTGTACTACGCAAGACCAAATTGCGCCACGAACGCGAGACTGTTTTAACAACGCAAACGGCTCTGCAATTTGAAAATGCAGGGGTTATTTTAATCACGCATGGACAAAGCAACTTGGCATTTTACGCGATTACCTTGTTTATATAACTCATAAACCATTTGTTTATGCTATAATACACAGCTGAAATTATGCACATGTATAACACAGATGATAGAAAACCAAATATTCATGCATAGGAAATCACAAAAATAGGAAATTAGGCTTACATTGATATTGGTGTATGTGCCGCCTTGCCGGTTTTCCTCGTTGCTGTGGTTCGTACTACCGTCTCGCCTGCAGCTGCAATGCCCACGTGCACGAACTTGGCGCCAAACTCGGCGTTTGGCTATCTACCGTCTGCTGTCTTCCTTCCTCTCGTTACGGGCACCGCATGTGCCCTCTTCGTTCCACGCGTTGCTGCGAATATGGAACGCTGCTTCCTTGCGGTCGATTACATGCGATGCAATACAAAACTGAATATGCTTTTGTACTTGCCAATGACCAATGTTGTCGAATGCTGTCGCTGTTGATTGGACTCGCAATGACCTAATGTGGTTTAATCCTGGCTCTGTAGGACCAATGTTGTGGAGCCTTCTCAGTTTTCCGTTATTTGGAAAATTCCTGATTGCCAGCTCGCCTTGGAATTTAATGGACTGTATGAATTGTAGGTTTCACTGAATAAATACACTCGTTGAAAGCCGGAAATATGTTACTTTATTAGCAATAAACAACACATTGAACATTTGAACATTTACAAGAATTAGCTTTCGTAGAGCGGACCGGTTCGCATGCTGCCACGTTGACAGAAGGAACGTAAGTGAGGTGAACGGCGAGGCAAAGCCCGCTTGACAGTCTACTGCGCACAGTATGAATTCAGAATGCAAGAGAGGCGGCAAAAGTTTATAAAGTCCTTAACAATAGGAGATACGAAGGGTTCTTTAATTCACCCCGAATCCAGATTTGCTCCTTTAGGGGTTGATTAGGACAAAATCCTGAAATACGTTTCTAGGCATTTGCATTGATAATCGTTGCAAGTAAATGCCAAGTCGATATCTCATCGGACCTACGAAATATAGAGGAATTCGTGAAAACACATTTTACCCCTTTTCGCCCCCTTAGAGGTCGAATTTCAAAAAATTCCTTCGTAGCACTACCTTACGCAACAAATTGAACCTTCCACCCAAATTTCAAGTTCCTAGTACCAGTGGTTACGGCTGTGCGTTGATTAGTCAGGGTTGTGACTTTCCTTTATATAAAAGTATAGATTAAAGGTAGCAACTTAATTTGTTTTTTAAAAACTTTGTCAATGTTCTGACTACATTTGACTCGATATATATGTATAGAAATTTTCAATAATTCACATAGCTCGCCGCAGGGTGAAGTTTTGGATGCACGATTTTGATAAATCTATATTCCTAACTTTGTTTTCAATTGCCATTAGAAGCGCTAACATTTCAAGTATAAGTCTGCAATAGAATTTTATATTGTGTACTTGAATTAATACAACGGTTAATGTTTACGTGATTTTCGATTTCGGCGCACTTAAGGCACTGCGGAGCTACATTGCAATTAAGAGTTGCGTGGCTCCATTCCTGACACCTATGGCATTGGGAAAGCCGTTTTTTATTGACGTATCTTTCCCAGCGCACTTTTGTGTATGCCAGGAATTGCGCTATCTTTTGTTGTAGTTCGCCTAAATTCAAATTTGAGTTAAAGGATATTAGATATATTGGCGAATTCGTGTTTTTCATAGGGCTACAGCTTTGTGCCTCTATTTGGTATTTTTCCTTCAATTCCTTCATCAAGTAGTGTGTGCCCAGGTCCTGTATGCGCCCTTTAATAACACGTGGTGGTTTTATTGTCCAGCGTTGTATACGTGTGGTACTCGATGGGTTCCACTTTAGGAGTGCCCTTCCATCGTCGCCGTATAAAAGTATGCCCTCTCCTTTGTGTACTTTAAATGGAAATTTGCTCCGATTGTGTCTTTAATAAACTTCACAAACTCCGCATGGTTTGCAATTTTTTGGTGATCTACCACCGGAGGTGGCTTTTTATTAACTCCTCGCTTACTAATTACCGCGGGGCTTTCATCCTCTGGTTCATCGCCGACGGGGCTCTGCATATTGATGTCCTTCTCGTCATCGCTTTCGAGATCCGAGAGCGGTTGAAATTGATTTTTTAGTGGTCTTGATACGACTTGTTTCGTAGAATACATGTTCTGCTTCGGGATTAAGAATGACAACGCCGCCCCTTCAACATTATTCGAATTTTCAGACTGCACCGGCAGTGTTGCCAACAGTCGAGAATCCACCAGAAAAATCTACCAGAATTCCACTAATAATAATAATTTGTTTTCCACAATAATCTTTTTTTCACAACTTCACAACAACACAGATAAACAAAAGTAAAAAACAAAACATTAATATTTAAAATATGTATTTCCTATTTTTATTAAAAATAGAAAACATAAACATTACAATACAAATATATACTTCTACAGTTGCTGTTTTTGGATAAATAGGTTGCGACCTGCAACTGACTTAATTTAAATCATTTTCAATTTCATCTATTTCCAGTTCAGTACACTAATAGGTTTTCATAGTTTCATTTCGGGGAATACACAATTGTAACATTTATTTCTCCTAGATATCCCAGACCGAATTGATAAAATGCTGATCAGCATAGGAAGTTGCATTCGATTTCTGACTTTTGTTTTAATTAGATTCATTTGGCAACTTCTGCATTAGAATGCGGCAGAATTAAAAAGTATCAGGCAAATTAGAACGACTCTTTAAAAGGATTTTCCTAATTTGGATATTTATAATCATTTACTTGGGAAGTGGGTTTCCATTCTATTGATGTGATATTTTTCCATTGATTTTGAATAGAATCTATTAAATCTGGGACACACTTAAAATTTTCTAAAATTGGTACTAAATGAGGCTTAATGACTCTTAAAGTGTTTTCTACTGCAAAAAGGGATACTTGTTTTAAAATATTAACATTGTCTGGCAGGCTTTGAATAATTTGCTTAATTAATGTAACTAAAAGATTTATGCATGTGTCTCTCAATATTAGGTCGTTTTGAAATCATGGAATTTATTTTACTTTCAAACAAGTACCCTAAATAGCAACTTCTGTCAACAAACGATTCAATGTTGTCCTGAAATAATTTAAATTGAGAATTTGGAGTCGTACTTTTTTTATAAAACTATCCAATAATATTGTTAAATTATCTAACAGTTTTGAAGAATCAACATTGCTGGCTTCAAAAGCTTTGTTCATTCTTTGAACTTCGATTAAAATTGCAACTCAACTAAATCAAGAAAAGAATTGACAATTTTTCTTTTACTGAAACTATAATACAAAATTGTACGCCCAAAATATTTATCAGTAGTAATGTTAGTTGACTCATCTATCAAAATACTGTAGGGACAGTTTCCTATATCCGAACGTAAATCTTCAAGAAAATGCGATGCCAAGACGTTTTTTTATAATACCACCACATTTTGCTCGATGTATTTTGAATGTATTCAGATGCATTACATTTAAAGGTATTGTTACATAAATCAGTCAAATGATCAATAATATTAACTGATGTATGTTGAGCAACAAAAAGGGCTAACCTAGCTTCTGCTGCTTTTGATTCTTCAAGGGTTGATTCTTTGGCAAATGGATTTTTTTTTGCAATCTCCAAAAAGATTGAAGCATTACTTCTGTGCTTTTTTTATTCTTCGTGACTTTTCAGGTCAGCATAACGGCTAGTGACAATCTTCCCGCAAAATTTGCATTTTGTTTGTTTCCAGCTGTGCTTTCTACTATTATCAACTAGTCCTTAAAAAGAGGATCCTTCAGCCAAGCTGCGTTCTCGAAAAATACTCGAATATACAGAATACACTAGGGATATAACTACTGAGTATCATTATTCTTATTGAACATATGTAAATTATTGTGAACGAAAGTAAGAAGTTTGTATAGATAAATTGACGCAACGGTGAGCACTGCCCTATTCTTAAATATACCTGGGCATGATTGCCTATAGTCTAAATTATATAACAATCGTATTAGGGGAGCGGGGGGTAATTGTGGACTTAAGGGCTAATAGTGGACAGGCTTATTGTTTTTCTTTGAAACCATTAACATTAAAAAATTCAAATTAATTCAGGGAACTTACCTCGATGTATGACTCCAAAAAGTACAACATTAATTGAATAGACTTTACTGTTCAATCGGTAGATAAAAATACATTTTCTTTTGTTGTCCACTATTCCCCCCAGGGGTAATAGTAGACTTACTCTGCCATTTGCTTGTTAATTCATTGTTCATTCATTGCGGGTAACAAGGGACATGCCCTAAACGTACACAATTAATAGCTTTTTGTTTCATTTGAAACACAGTAAATTTAAAAAAGTTATGCATGTCTACATAAACAAAGGCACCAAATTCATCACTAAATTGAATATTATTTTTTATAAAAAAACCTTTTGAGCAGCATTTGTCTTAAATAATAATTGTTTTAGACATAGGTAATAATGTAATAAAGGTAAATATAAAACACAAAAAAATACATTAAGTAGGTATATTCATTTGTATATTTGAAGGAAATTAAAAGGTACAGTTTATACCTAATCTAACCACTGTTAGAAAAAATATGGCGTCGTCTATAAATTTTTGGTTCGGGTAGTAAAGATTTTATTTGAATACATATATTCAATTATGTTTACATCGAGTACTTGGGGGCATACATATGTATTTCGTTTTTCTTTGTAGTTTCGTAAACAACTGATTCGATACTGATCATTCAAATTTGAATCTAAAATTTGAGCAACAAATGTTTTAACAGATTCCTTCTATGTGTTGCAATTGTATATGAATTCTACTAGAACAAAACTACCACGGTGGATGTTGTTTACAGTTACAGTTGCACAACCATTTATATCATTTTCTTCTACATCTTCATTTTCATCTTCACTGAACTCTTCTCCTTCAAACTCGTTTTCTAAAACCATTTCAGCTCCTGAAGATTCAGATGAAGTTGATAGCTTTCGGATTTTACGTTTTACTACTACTTTTTTCTTTTCGGTCGTCCTTTTATTTTTTCAGTCTCTTCCTTTAGCTGCTTTTTACCTTTATTCTTGGGTTTTTCATTTTCTTTATCTTCCATATCTTTAAGTATTCTCAGGGCAGTGGTAGATGTTAATACAGTTCCTACATTATCAGTTACCCTTTTTCTCTTTTTAGATTCAGGAGCTATTTTGGACTGGTTTTCAGTTAATTTTGTCCTTATCAAATCTTCGAATTTTGATGGTCCTGCTACTGGTTCCACTGTAGGGTTTTTATCTGGTTCTGGGTTGTTAGTATTGACTTCTTCATCTCTGCTTTCATATCTCTTAAATTTTACAGGATCAAACCCTTCCTCAGGGAACTTGTTAAAATTTACTGGACAAAGTCCGGTAGCTCTAAATCCAGAAAATAAATATTCCGATTTAAAAGTTTGTTCCCATATTATTTTAATTTTTTTAGAGAACTCGTTGGGCAATAATTTTCCAGGAAATTCTCTATTAAAGTCAATCATTAACCTGTTCCACATTGTCTTAATTGGTTTAAAAACACATTTATCAAGAGGTTGCATGTAATGAGATACATTGGGAGTTAACTTTATCAAGATGACTCCATTATCTATTGCAGACATAGATAACTTATAACTGGTATGAACACTTGCACCGTCATATATCACGATCGCTTTTTTACCACCCCTTTCTTCAATCGATTTTAGAAAAGGTAAGAAAGCATCTGTAAACCATTTAAAAAACAGGTCACCTTCCGTCCATGCTTTTCTTTGTGCTGTGTACAAAGTACCTGGATAATCTTCATTAGATATCCAGTTCTGCCAAACATATTTGCCTCTAAAAATTATAAAGGGTGGCAGCTTTTCACCACTAGCATTTCCACAGGCTAGGACAGTGGTGTTCTTCTTGCCGGAGCCTGCAATGTTTTTCGAAACTCTCTTTTGTCCTTTGGGTGCAATAATTGTTACATCTTTCGGGTCATGGCAAAACCGTGTCTCATCGCAATTAAATACAAGGTATCCATCTGTAGCAGAAATGTTCTCCTTTTCATATAAACTCTGTAATAATTGATACCACTCTTTTATTACGAATGAATCTGCTCCCCTCAAGCGCTGTGAACTCATGCTTTCACCTTTACGAACAGAAATCTGAGGGTGCCTTTTCATAAATCCTTCGTACCACTCGCGACCAGGCCCTAATTCATTCCAAGTTAGTTCAGTAGCCTCACAGAACTCTTTTACAAATCGCAACATTTCAGCCTTGGTTAAGCTGTAGCCATATCTACCACTTTCATAAAGGTATTTTGCTAAAGCATCTACGTCTGCCAGCACCTACATGGATATTTGAAATATTTTCAACCCCTTTATATTTTCCTAAAGTGGATTTCGGAATATTATACCTCTCGGCTACATCTCTTAGGGTATGTCCACGTTTTACTTCTGCTAAAGCCATCTGCAGAGCCCCATCGGCATCCATCATATTTCACTCGCTTGTTTTTACTTTTATATATATTGTAGGCATGTTTCTGAAATAAATAAATGATTTTGGGAGCGTCCACTATTTTACACGTAACTTAAACTCGTACGTCCACTATTACAACCAAAGTTCAAATTTGTGCGGGTAATAGTGGACTAAAACCAGTGTAAAACCGGCTTTAAAAGAAAACCTCAAATTTGCTACATACATAACCTCACTATTGGATAATAACCTCCAATATTCAATTTACTTCTAAATAGTAAACTTAAGGTGACCATTCGTCCCGTTTTTAACGGGACAGTTCCGTATTTCGATGCTGTGTCCCGTAAATATTGAGACAATAAAATTGTCCCCTTTTTTAACCAATGTCCCGTAAAAGTCCCGTTTTTCACATCATTCTTATATCTAATCTAAATTCCATTCGGCTTCTGCGTTTGAAGATGCACGCGATACAGAAAATCGTGCTTATACGTCAATACCGGATTTTAATTTTTCAGGCTCGTCTGTCGCTGTCGTGTCGTGTACCTATTTTTGTATTCAGCGTTCAACGTCAAGACTGGATAGAAAATGATACCGAACGTGATCATGATCGGTAACCTTGGGAACTCACTGATATCTAACGAATCGTTTTGACAGAATTGTTGCACTTTTCTTGTCACGAATTGCATTGGCGATGATTTGCAGGTAGCAGATTTTTAGTTGGTTTTAGTGTTCGCAAGGTGGTTTATGCGGTTGTGCTCCGCACGTTTTGTGAACTGTGAACATTGTGTTAAGTCAATTTAAAGCTAGGTTGTAACGTTGTAGCTTTAATGTACAATGCCAAAGCGACGGTGTGTCTTCAATAAAGATTTGCTAAATGAATTTCCTTTTATAAAGCGGACAAAATTAAGGTCAAGTCAATTGCCAAAAATGTAATGCACATTTTTCTACTCCCACGTTGGAAAGGCGGATATTACACAACATTTAAAATCAGATAAACATAAACAGTCAGCAGTGGCAGCTTAAACAAGTAAAACAGTAACGTCCTTTTTTCGTAAAAAGGATTTCGATAATGAAGAACAGAATTTAGCTGCTATTGAAGGGACATGGGTTTATCACACGGTAGTACACAATCAATCTTTCCGCTCAACAGAATGCACTTCAATATTAATTAAAAAGTTATTTGAACCAAAATACGCGTGTGGCCGTACGAAATCTCAAGCAGTAGTTACTAATGTGTTTCGGAAGGAATCTTTAACATTACTACAAGCTGATCTTCAAATTGTAAACTGTGTTACCATTTATTCGGATTGTTCTAATCACGGAAATATAAAAATCTGCCCGATTTTAGTTAGATATCTTTGCCGAGTGATGGAATAAAAGTAAAAATTTTGGAACTAATGGAACTGGATGGTGAAACGTCGGATATTTTATCCAATTATATTCTGCAAACATTAGACACTAATCAAATATCTAGAAAGTTGCTGGGTTTATGTGCCGATAATACGAACTGCAATTTTGGAGGTGCTGCAAGAGGTAGCAAAAATAATGTCTTTTATAAAATTCAGCAGTCTCTGGGAAAAAAATCTGTTAGGCATAAACTGTGCAGCCCATATACTACTCAACTGCGTACAAACATCTGCTGACTGCCTTCCCATAGACGTCGAAACAGTAGTAGTGCAAATGTATGGCTTCTTTTATATATATACAGTGAGAGTTTACATTTAAAAGAATTTTGTGACTTCGTTAAAGTTGAATATCATCAACTATTAGGCTACAGTAAAACAAGATGGCTAGCTTTAATTCCTGCCGTGGAGAGGATTTTAAAAATGTTTATTCCACTTAGATCATAAATTGCATCTCAAGATAGGTGCCCAAATATTATTAATTTTTTTTTTGAAAACTCCTCTTCGGAAACATGGCTTTTCTTTGTCCATGCTTTGGGGTCACTTTTTCATAAATGCATTGTTGCAATTGAAGCTCAAAATGTTTCAATGATTGAAGTATCATTCATTATGCAAAATCTTAAGATAAAATTGATAGAAAGAAAAAATGAGGCTTTTTTACCAGTAATAGGTAAAAACATGCTATCAAAGTTGGAGGAGGAAGAACCTGGAATCACCAGTAATTTCGCAAAATCTGCGATATCTTTCTATAGCACCTGTATAGAGTATTTGGAACAGTGGACAGGGCAGTTTGAAGATATAAAAGTTTGCCAGTGGATTTTGCTAAACAATTTATTGGCTTGGTCAGAAGTGGAAGCATCCTTGGATTTCATTTTAAAGAACAAATCTGATTTCAAAATTGATGATGGAGAACTTTTTGATGAAATATCCTGCGTAAAAAATTATGCAACAGTGGAAAATATTCACGAATGGGGAACTGAAAAAACGCCTGCTGATAGAAGATGGGTATAAATGTTTGTACATTTTTCAACTGAAAACATTCCCCACGAGAACATAAGTAAAATCGTCGAGTTTTGTTTTTGCTTGCCCGCATCAAATGCTCCCACAGAAAGAATTTTTCTTGGATGAATAATCTATGGTCCAGTGAAAAAACTCAGCTTTCCGTAGAAACCCTCAAGGCTTTCTTAATAACAAAATGCAATTATGACATGAGGTGTTCCGAATTTTATGAATATATTGTGAAGAACAAAGAGCTGCTCAAAAAATACATTCTGTAGAAAAATATGAAAAATCTTGATAATGTTTATTTTTAGTATTTGTTGCATAAATAGCTATTATCTACGACCACTACTAAAAGTAGGCCTTTTAGCGCTAGCTTGTTTCACTAAAAGTGACGTTTTATAGTTTACCGTGTTTAAAGAAATCAGCTGTTTACTTTTAGCACATGTGCTAAAAGTGAAGCGAGTTCAAAACTACAATTTTGAACTGCAAGTGAAGTGGTAAAGCTATTCTAGTTGCTTCTTGCGTTACAGGTAAAGCGTTTTTGAAATAATTAAAGCGTTATGTAATGAATACAGTCATATGTGGAGTATCAATAATTACATTTCGTAACTCAACCTTGACAGCACGGGCGTGGCCAAACAAATGCCAGCGGCGTAGGCTACTATTCATTATGACGCAGCGTCGCAGATGCGAACCTTTCTTAAATCGATATTTATGGATTAATAACGGTAAAATTAAGGTCGTAGATAAAATATTGTATGCAACGCGTGCTAAAAGTCGTTTATGCGCGAGACATGTTATGAAACTCAGCCTTCGGCTTCGTTTCATAATTTTCATGTCTCGCGCATAAAAGTCGACTTTTAGCACTTGTTGCATAAATAGCTATTACGCACAACCGGGCCGAAAATGAAGTTTTACATCTTAGTTACCACGACTAAAAGTACAACTTTACGCCCGGCGGACCGTAAAATAAAAACGCGGGCCGTAAAGTTACTTTACGGCCCGCAAATTATTTTACAGCCCGCAAATTATTTTACGGCCCGGCACCTAACTGTGGTAGCATTTTTTGGCATTAAAAAAACCTAATTTGTTCTGTGTTTGTTCCATGCAGTTGTGCGTCGGGCCTAAAATTTTGGCTGCTGGAGTAATCTTACTCTTCTCGCCTTCTCTACGCAAATAACTATGATGTGATTACAAATATATAGGTAGTTATTTATGACAGTAGGCCGGTTCTAAAATGCTGTGATTTGTGTATGTTTGGCAGTACTGAAGTGTATTGTTGGTGGCGCTGTCATTCTATGTCAAATGCAAAGTTAGCAGGTTCCGTTTTGTTTGTTTGACACAGACTGGCTCAAAATCTAACCAGCTAATATGGAATTTGTCCTAGACATAGGAAGTATGTGTCAGACTGACAAGGGTAAAGCCTGAGGTATGTGCAAATTGATACTTTATTTATTTCCGTGTTAAAGCAAAAGTAAACAAAATTGTATTTGTTAGAGTGTTCACCCTGTATATATTTGTTCAAAATTTTCTCGGTTTTATTCCAGGTAATCTGCATGCAAAATATCGTCTTTCTAATAGTTTTTTAAGTTATACCGCCAAGAGACAGACAGATATACAGACGGAATTGGGAAAACCTGTTCTTCGTCATCTAGGGACCCTGAAAAGTGAAGATCTGAAGAAATCTTGGAAGTGATTTTTTTCATTATTAGTCTTTCAGACGAAGTGTAAGGTTCAAACCCAGATGTAGTACTGTAGAAAGACCAAGGAAGCTCATGCGTTAAAAGTTTTGATTTGCAGCATTTGATTTAACTACAAACGCATTCAAATACAGAGCACAATTAAATGTGCATGTATATCGCTTAGATTACTCCATTGCTTAAATTTTTTTTTGAATTTTACTATTGACGTCGATTTCAGTATTGTATAATTCGAAATGCTTGCTGTGTTGTCATTTAGACAGTAATTGTAAAATGGTATCCGGTTCCTATGCCTTTATTGTTTATTTTCATGCTAACATTTATAGCCATTTTGTAGTTACATGCTTTTCTATTGTTACTTAGTCATCAACGCTTTAATCTAGCATAACGAAAACTGCGAATCATACCCTGAGCAATGAGCGAATTGTGTACGTACAGCGATGATCGAGCAATGCGAGGAATTTCAACTTAAGCATCTTTCGCGGAGGACAGTTCATTAGCCAGCGGACCCTGCCTCAAGCTAATTATGGGTGAACGGCTTCGAGATTAAATAGAAGCTGCTTAGACATGCCTTGCGGTGTTGAATCTGCTGCGTATAAGGTTGGATGTGCAAGCCGTGTTTGCGTGCCCAGAAAACGACATTTTTATCGTATATTGGATGAGCACACAGAAATTGCGAAGCACCTACATATTTTTGTGACGTCCATTGTGTATTGGTGATGTTAACCGCTATTGACGCACCAGCTAGCAGTCGGTGTAATTCCTCGGGCATCCTGTGTGGTGAAATTCCACGCGTCACGGCGTTCAAGTTTGTTGACGCAATCTAAGGCGAGCCCAATTCAAGGGTACGGGATAGAGGTTTGTCAACTTCACTTAGTAAGTGCTTAAACGTAACTACAATATTTTTTCAAATGATTCAGAGCAGGCCATACATTTTTGTAAGAGTGTAGATAGAAATTTAGTTTAAAACCAGGTTTTGATGTTGGTTACAAATGAAGTTAGCAACGAAACTCAGAACTAAAATGTCCGCTTATTTTCGTAAACCTTGTAATAACTTTTTCAGTGTGCAAACAGCTGTCAAAAATGATTTTAGGTGGTCTGCACTGTAATGAAAATAAAGGCCTACCACAAGTCCTATAGAACATGAATGAACAATGCTATTATCTATTAATTTAGTTAATTTAATTCAACTCGCCCATAAATCGCTTCCCGATATACCTTATATTTATATGAACCTTACTATTAGTTGACGAGTACTTTTCACCCATCGTTTTCCATTATTCATTCTGCAAGAGTTTCGATTTTGCATTATGTTTTCATAGGTAACAAGAATAGTAAACGGGTTAACCTGATAATATGTATATAGTCACATGCGTTATTGGACGATTATAGCAAAGATGGTATGTTGAAAAAGACCGATAATATTATTATTACTTGTAGGAAAGCGTTGCGTGAAGGCGGCCTTTCGATGACTGTATCCGCGGGTCAATTTAATCTACAGTTTTGAGTAATAATTCATGCTTTTCACGCAGGGTCTTTATTACTTCGCTCGATCGTACCGTACGCCCTCATCAAATTAGACCTGTTTGCTTACATGATTTCGTTTACTGTTCAAATATCGCACTTGTTGTATTATGTTAACTAATATGTCATCATGAATAAATGTATTGTTGATGTTTGACACTAGTGGTTGTTGTTTCTTATCTGGGTATTCGTTATCTCTCTTTAGCCTGTTTTACATTGCAGCTCATCCACTTTGCGTGGTTCACCAGAGTATTACAAGGTAAATCGTTAAATATAGCTCCTTTATCCATTAGATTAATTATTATTGATCACACAATTAGACGAATTTATTAAGTATTTTTATGCTCGTGACTCCTCTTCGAAATTATGTCTGAGCTAGTTGTTTGAAGTACTAAAGGTTATAACGTTGATATGGAGCATTTTTATTAATGTTACACATTACCAAAAAAAAAAACAGATGTAACAAAGATTTGGTAAACATGTGTCAATCTTCAACTGTGATTAATATGTTTCCACTTATTACTTTAAATTGCAATTAAATATTCAAACTTTAGGAATTAATTTAAATGGGTACCATAATTAATTTTATTTGTTCCTCACTTGTAAACATCAATTTATCAAGTCACTGTACTCACCTTGAAAATGTTTCTTAACTGGCTAGCCAGTAAATTTTTTACTGGCTAGCCAGTTATATTTTACAAGCGTGCTCATAGATAAATGATAGCGTGCAAAGCCAGAGTTATCTTCCTTAGTATGTGTCATATTGATTAATTTAGTTGCTTGGCAGTTTGATATTTTGAATAAATGGTGAATTTCTAGTTATTTACAAGTGAGGAACCAATAAAACATTCAACAATACACGCCAGGTAACCATTTTTACTGGCTCAAGGATATGACAGGCTCGCCTAACGGCTCGCCAGTCATTCCAATCCTATCGCCAGTAAAACCTGTTTTACCTGGCTTGTAATGTTAAATACTATAAATATTGTCATTGTAAAACCCAGCATTCTTGACAAATTTGGATACAGATTTAAACAAACTATAAAAAGCAAATGGACCGTTTTTGTAGAGAATGCTATATCATTGCGAAGCCACTTCAACAATAACAACACACAGACATGGACATGTCTTGCAAATGCCACAGTTTTTACTGACACAGATTGTGGAACTCAAGCAAAGAAGTATAGAATACTTTTGGTTTGATTCATTATGGCGGCTGTGGTAGATGTCGGACGAGGGAGACATTTGAATTCTTCCAAATTATAGTTAAATTAAAGTTTAGAAATACTGGATTCTTCTTCAATATTTTTGCCATTATTCATCAGTCCTATAAGACGTTCTTACTGAAAGATATAAAGACAATAAACAATTAATTAAGAATTTAAAGATCTTTTAATTGTCAACGTTGTTTCCACCTGAAATCTTTCTCAAATCGATGCCATAAAAACAAATATTCATACATATCCTTAATTGGTATATGTTACATTTTTTCAGATCGAACAATTTGAAACAAAGCTGAAATTTAAAATTCGTAAATTATAAAATTCATACCTATCTATATTTACATACAGTTACTGGAACCTAATGTATTAGGTTGTTAAGTATATAAACGTCCATCGGACGAGTAGTTAACAACAGTACGAATGGGGGATACAAATTGAGTATAACAACAGGTATTGGCGAAGTGACTGTAGACGTGTTAACGAAGACCAGATGATTATTTCTGACGTTTGTAAATTGATTGGGTATACACATACTGATATTTTATTCACAATCAATCAGTAAGTAATTAACAGCGTAACAGTATTTTGATAATTGTTGCTTAAAAATATGAGATATTCACAAATATCACAGGTGGTATTGGTCCCGATACCGAGACTGCTGATGGGGTTAAACAGAACTCTCTTTGTGCGGAGGCGGGGTTTGGGTGGAGCAGTTTCGCGACTGCAGCATGGGGGCCCAGGTTACATGATACGGCTTTACGGGCATTTGAGTTGCACAATTCCTCTTGGTGGAAGGTCTTGCGGTTATTGTGTAGGGAGCTGCGGCCGCTGAATCTGAATGGAGACTTTCTGGAAACGAAAAGATATAACAATTAATAATTAAGGAATCAATTGTTGAAACGTTTATTACGTAGTGTTCAGTACTACGTTTCAACGAAATGATAATTAACACCTTGCCTGGGTCATGCTATTTTGCAACGCGTCGATCATGCGTCTTCAATCTTCGTTGAATCGAACCATGTTTCATTATAGTGCATCATGAGACATCGGTGACTGGTCAGGTGGAAGCAGATTTCTACATATTTTGCAGTGAAAGTAGATACTTGAATTTAATGGTATGGTGCTCTCTGTTGAAGAAGAAATATACTTCAACTGCTTCAATTCGCTGGACACAGATGCCACTATGGTTAAATATTTTATGGCAAAAATCTACTTTAGATTGAAAATTACAAAGCATATCATATCGGTAAAGTTATGGGCGAGTCACAAGGGACTAGAAACGTGAATGTGTTAAGGATTGTATACATGCTTGCTCAGCCCTGGCATGCAATATGTACAGGGTGTCACAAATTCGTGGGTGACCATTGGGATCTTGGAAACAGTAAGAGATATGAAAAAGTTTAAATTATGGCAAAGTTGAGCATTTTGACGTAATTTTAGCCTCGAAATATTCAAAAACTATAAAACATGATAGATGCTCATTCTTGGAATTACGCGTTTTTTCAAAAATTAAAATAAAAAACCCAGGTTCGTATTTAAAAAAATGAAGTTGATGATGGTAGCTGGAAGACGAAACATCGAATATAAAATTTGAAAGCACCAGCGTGTAGTGCAGGAAAAGTGACCATGGACATGTTAAATTGGTTTCGCATTATATCTTTAAATAAAGTCAGGAGCAAGAAAAAAAGTTTTTCAAAATTTCGGTTTTTGTCGAATATCTTCGGAAATATTCGGAATTTTCAGAATTTCAAAACGGCATTTTAATAAGCTCTAAAATGCTCAACTTTCCCATAATTTAAACTTTTTCGTATCTCTTACGGTTTCCAAGATCCCAATGGTCACCCACGAATTTGGAACACCCTGTACATCTAAGCATATTTTACATTAAGTGCTTTTAAGCTAAAATAGAGGTAACGTTTTTCATTGTAGCTTCGTTCTACTCTACTGTACATACATATTACACTCCCCCTGTAATTTTAACTGATAGAAATACCAAGAGCAAGTTGGTTCAAGATCAGAATTCTTGATGCCATAACAAGTAAATCTCATCAGGCATATCGAGTTTCAATAATGTTCACACTGGTGGGGTAGGATTTATTAACTGCCACCGATTTCTGCATTTAGTTTCTGTTGGCGCTTAAACGTTTTGTTGATTATTGGAAAACGATTCTAAAATGGCAGTTACAATTTGTCTACTCATTATTGTAATACGTAATACTATGTAGGGGCTTCTCGGAAACCGTAGAGGGACGATTGAATAATCAAAGTTGCAGTAAATTTAATTACAAATAAGAATCTGTGAAACCATAGAAATAGAAAAACATCCAAATAATATCAACAGAGACGATGGCTTTAAGCTTAGTAAAACGTGGACCCCTGTGAGACACGATCCAAAGCATTACAACCACTGTGCGTCATACGGCCACGCCCAACGAATTACGTTGCACTCGGATGACCAACCAGCGTTACGCCACTCCGTGCGCCTGGCACAGAGGACTATAAATAGCTCCACACCGACCTTCGGTTCTTGCCGGGGCAGTACTTCTCCACCTTTCCTGGCCTCTCTTCCATTCTCCACCCCTCCTTTCTCTCACCCATCCTATAATTCCCGTTCTTGGCTGAAGAGGGACGGAAGGTCCCTATAGCAGCCCGCCCCCAGTTGGGGGAATTGAAATAACCCTGAACCTTTACCTTTTTTTACCTACCTTCGGTTCTTAGTGCGACTTTCACTCTGATGATGCAAGCTGCAAGGTCTTGCGAAACGTTAGTGAATATGGATGCACAAACAGCAAAACGGCCAAATCTGCCTAAGTAGGTATAATCGTTCTCAAGATACTCAAACAACACGAGCCACCAACAAGCATGGCCATCGCGGGGGTTTTTGCTCGACTTCACAAGGTGCAAGGCACATTAAGCCAAAAAATGCTGGGTGTTCATACAGGGTGTAGAAATGCTTTACGCATCATAGGGATTTCAATGGTAATTTTTTCATATGAAAATATTTGCTTCCCTAATTATTTTAGAGCAAACTTGTATGGAAGTTTTTTGTAGAGAAAAAAATTCTGTATCCATTTGTACCAGCATTTGTCATTTTACATTTTGGAAAACCGAAAATTTAAAGAAATAGAATCGCCATTTTTAGACAAATCAGTGGTGCCTTGAAATTATTGAAGCATCTCAAAGTATTAACAAATTAGTTTGCTGTTTATTTGTTTGCATCTATCAAATGTAGCTGCAACCACGGCACTTATTGCACCTGATCTGCTTCCAGCATACCACCACTTCACAATTTGCACTGATTTTTGAAAAAATGATAATTCTAGTTTATTTCATTACTAGGTTTTCTGACGTAAAATGAGAAAAATGATGGCATAAATGGATGCAGAATTGTTTGCTCTACAAAAAACCTATTTACAAGTTTGCTCTAAAATAATTAGGAAAGCAAATATTGTCATATGAAAAAATGACCATTGAAATCCCTATGGTGCGTAAAGCATTTCTACACCCTGTATACAAATACTACGCGGTCTAAGCCAAAATTCTATGCTAAGGAGAAAAATTCAAAATAAATTAAAAAAATTACAAAATTTTTAAACATTACTTTTTTTCCGAAAACTTTTGAGACATACGTTTTGAATATTTCAAATATTATTGTACAAGTCGATCGCCTCTTTAATTGCTAATAGCTAGAAGCTTTAGCGTATTGTATTAAATTGTAAAAGTTTGTTAGCTCCTAAATGCATCTTTAAGACGTTAGTGCATAAACCTCCACGTATTGGAACTATACAACGTTCGCTGTAGAGTATTCCGTACATATGAAGAATCTACTTTTGAAATTATGTTCTGGTTTAAAAATTAATGCAATTGACCTGAAGTAATCCAAAACTAGTATATACATATTATGTTTTCCTAACTATGAGAAGAGTTTGGAAAAAGCACATTATAACCACTGAATGCATTATCGACTTTGCCGAGATAATATTAGAAACATAAATACTGATTCTAATAAAAGACTAGAAATTAAAGAGAAGAGATGTTAGGTCAGGTTCACATTTCACTCTACCACTGACTTTTTAATGCAAGTGGATATATCTGTAAAGGGCTTTACTCAGAACTTCCCTAGCAAGTTGTGACACAAACAATTTTTGAAAACTCAAAGGAAACTAGAAGTAAATATATCTTAATGTTTCTAATAATACTAAAACAATAAAAGGAAACATTTGGTAGTTACATCAATTTGCACATAAAAAGAAACATTGCAGGTGGTGGGATTCGAACGCGATTACTGCACCTGCAAAAGCGATTTCAACGCTTGGCAATAGCTCGCGTGCAACCTGCCTCTTGGTCCCGTTTTTCCAAGAAGAAATGCGTTGCATCTGCGCCATGGGGCTGGATTATATACAACACGCTTATTGCTGCCTATTTTTCTCTCTTTTACAACATTTACGCTGTATCTGTCGGATCCCATTTTCGTCAATGCTACAGCCTGATCTATGTGCAAATTATTAACTGTATTTATTCTAATCTCTGAAACATCTTTGTGGCGTGAATCTATAATTCATATTCTTATTTGGGAAATACCCAAATAAGGGAAATACCCAAATAAGAATATGATTATATTTATTCTTCAGTTAAATAAAAATTACAAAATTATATTTTTTCAGATGATCACCATGTATATACTGGGCCAAAAGTATAATCGGTTTCGTGCCAGTTATTTCGACTTCCTCCAATAAATAGTTGTTGAGCTATACTGCCAATAGACGGACAGACAGAAACAGACAGACAAACAGACAGACTGATTTGACAGACAGATGGAATTGAGAAAACCTATTTTTCGCGGACCCCGAAACGTAAAGGTTTCAAGAAATATCGGAAGGTGATTTTTTTACGATTGCAATACTTTCTTGGACTTTCAGACGACGGAAGTAAAAAAGGAAATCGACAATTGCTGGAAAACTGCAGGCACATCTTCTTACTAAATGTGGCGTCGAAAATATTTAGCCATTATAATCAAGAACGGGTTGCATGAAGAGTAAGAAAAGAAGATCAAGCAGGGTTTATGGACAATGTCCATGAGTCACAGAACAAATATTTGTAATAAAATAAAGACCAGAGGAATGTCAACGAAAGAACATGCAGATTTATATTCTGCGAAACTGATACATTATCTATACTGGCCTTCCACATTGTACTGGAAAACACAAAGAGACAAAGTCAACCGAAAACATTCTTAACAGGTATTAGCCTATGCAAACGACCTGGTTTTGCTAGTAAAAGAGTAAAAGAGAGTTATTGATAAATGTAGAAAAATTAAAATATATAGTTTTAGGAAGAAAACAAGAAGTTACGAAAATTAGAAGTGACAAGTGCAGATGTAAATAGAAACCAGAAATTCTTCTATACGGTTAGTGTAGTATTTAAGAGTGGACATTAACGAAAGTGGGTTGAGGTACAGTGGTATATCAAAGAGTGCTACGTACAAAAAACATATCGAGAGTGGTTAAGGTAAAACTAGATATGTATATCATATGATCAACTATTACTTATACGAGTGAAGTGTGGGTAAGTGTTACCAGAAGATAACTTGAAGAATGTAGAACTGGCAAAACAGAACAATTTTTTGGTCGAGTCTGATAGCGGGAAGGGTGAAGAAGACGGACCAACGTGGAACTACTCGAAATACATAAAGAAGTAGACATAACGCAGATAATTAAGTAGAATAGACTTAGATGGCTTGGTTATGTAACTACCATGGAGAACAGACTAACGAAGAAAATATTTAAGCTGAAACCAAAGAAAAAATTGAAAACATTAAATGAATAGAGGAGAAAAACACACGACATACGTCTGCGGGTCTGAAGTGCTGTTTTATATATACAGGGTGTTTCTTAAGTCGACGGTGTTGCTTCTGGAGATGGATTGTAACATACAACTCCTATATTATTTTTGTCTAAAATAAGTATTTTTCTTATAAACATCGTAAAAAATTAAAGAAAAAGTTTTGAAGTGAGCTTTGGAAGGGCCTACCACAATCTGGCAACGTTGCTTCGCCAACCTTTAACAAAAAATTACTAGTTTTGGTCACTAAATGAACAATCTGTCAGTGCATTATCCCTGTCATTATCGATATAAAAAAGCATATGATTTGATTCCACGAAGAAAACGGTGGGAGGTTCTGGAAAGTTTGCAAATTATTAAAATCTTTGAAATAATATATGAAAACAATAAAGCATCTGTTAAACCAAAAATATTCTCTCTACAGGCAATGAAAGGCTTACGTTAAGACTGGACAAGAAGCGTGGAGGAGGGAAATAAGTATACCTATTGTAGACTTTTGCTGGTTTAGTCTGGACTTTGCCACTGACCAAAATGAATACGGTCTTGAATTTATTATTCGAAGATTATACAGAACATATGAATATTAACACTAACATGGCCTAATATTTAGTAGTTGAATTCCGTAGTTCGGTTTTCGATTTTAATAAACGACAATACAGCCATACATCAACTTGGCAAGTTATATTTCTGGGTACAATAATCACTAATAAAGGAATCATCAACCAAAAATGATCAAAGTAAGACAATTATAAGATGCCCAAACTCGGTCTGGTGGTGGGACAAGAATATATAAAATAAAATGAAGAACCATAAAGGAAAGTTACAAGCAGAATCAGTGTTATGCTACTGTTTGGAAATGTGGACGCTTAAAGCAGAAAATCAGAGAAAATTAAATGCAGAGGAGATAAACTATTTAAGGCGAAGTGCAGGGAGTTCGAGAACATAATGCATTTCGAACGACGAGATTAGAAGTATAATGAAAGTTGCAGAAACTGTACTGGGTAGGACAAAACTGGGAGAATTGAAATGGTTCCGACACATATTTCGTATGGATGAGCATAGATGGTCATAAAGGTTTTCTAGTGAACCCTGGCAAACGTAAATGAGGTAGAGCGCGATGGTCGTGGAATGAAGAAACAAGAAGCGCAATGCAAAAACAATGTTTAGCAGAATACGAATAGATAGCGTTTAGATATATTTTCAAAATAACGTAAATGTCTCCAGTAAATTGGAATTGTTTAGACTCCTAACTCATTAGGGCAGTTATCAACCATAGTCATTTGCTAGAAATTGATCAACATAAAATATTAAACTTACGAGGAGCGTGTTACGTTTCAAGTACGCCACCTTTCAAATTAGCATTCGATTGCATTTTCCGCGCGTTTCGCGCGATGTGCAATCGCGCTGGCCGCGACAACCTCGCTAGGCATTTATATTTTAGGCGCAGAATTTTGTCTTCGGGCGCATCCCTTTCCGCTCATGGCTGCCAAGCAGGCACGGTGGTTTAGCATTTTTGAATCGCTTTGGTGGATTTTTATTAAGGCTGCTGTTAGTTTTGGTTGTTGATGAAATGCAAGCCTTCACGTTTACGTGGTTCTGATACCCCAAGCTCACGAGAAGGAAGTTAATTCCTACGCTTTGTGAGGCTTCTGAATGCGACCACGAGTCGTCACATATGGCCTAAGACTCCCTTTAGTTCTGTATGTTATCTTTGGACCTATGTTTACCCTTCACAGCAATTACAGATAGTGCCAGGCAATTAGTGCCAGTTTTCGATCGCTAGAGAGCCAAGCAATTTTGGGCCAAAAAGCCGTTCTGAGGCAGGTGCTGCATTTGGTTGTTTATCGTGTTCATGGAAACCGCTGCAGACGATTGCGGGCCGGCGTTTGTTGGACCTTCGGAGTTGTTTTCATCTTGCTGCAGGCACTAAAGTAGAGCGCAAGAAAGGAACCGATACGGATGCATTTCTCCTGGTTTGGTATACTAAGCTCACCGTCGCGATGCGGATAGCCTTGAGACACCAGCTCCGGCCGTACGAATTTCATGATCAAATGCTTTGGAGCCCCAAAAACATCTGCTGGCCAAGCGGCCTGCTATTCAGCCATTGTAATGTGTGCACTTGTTTTATTGCAGAACTGTATGTGAAACTGTGAGTATTATATCTGTATAATTTATTGAATTATAGTAATCTACGATTCTGATTTCTGCAAACTATTGTGATAATTATGTATGCTATTGTACTGTGATATGTTTTGGAATTATATGATCTTTATGCCAGATATAAGGTTTGAATTTAGTTAAGGTTATTTATTTTATTTGGAGCTCTCTTTCAGGAAGTGTATTTGTACTATCGTTAGCAGAAAAAACTGGTACACATTTTTGAACGCACCTGAATCAATGTTCCATCACATTTCAGATATTTTAGTTACATGAATCAGGCTTCTCTAAGAAGTTTGTTTCTTCTCATATGCACAAGCAGCTGATATGATCAAATACTAGACATTTTTAAAACAAATTTATTAACTCAACAAACTATAAAAACATCATAAAGAATAAATTATATTAATATTTTGTCGCCGCACCGTTGCAGTCGATTACTTTTTGTATTCGATGTGGCATTGAAGAAACTAACTGTCCTGTATATACTGGAGTTATTTGATTCCAGGCCTCTATAATCTTTTGTTGCAGTTCGTCTCTTGTGTTAGGGCGTATATACACTTGGACATAAAGCCCCAGACGTTCTCAATTGGATTTAAATCCGGGCTTTTGGACGGCCAATCTAGTACCCGGATATGATTCTCTTCAAACCACTCGTTAATGATGTGAGCACGATGGACGGGGCAATTATCCTACAAATAATAAATGTTTATTTGAAGAATGCGAAAACTTGTCTGAGTTTATCTGTTGGTAAATAAAATTCTCGCCATACTCGCGACGAACTAACGGCAGCATACCCTCCAATACCATTCTGTACACTTGGGCGTTTAGTCTCTCTTCTATAATTATACAGGGGCCTGGACCTCTCAAACCAATGCATCCCCAAACGTTTACAGAAAAGTGACCGGCTGCGTTGACGCTCTTCACATACTCTTCATTATATCGGGTTCCTATAGGTCTGTAAACCCTGAGACGACCATTGTGATGTGATTGGAATGTTTTCTCATCTGAGAAAACTACGTTACCCCACAAATCGTTTTGATGGACGTATTCACGAGCAAATTCTACTCGTTTATTTCTGTTTGCTTCAGTAAGATATACATTTTGAGCTGCTGAACGGTTACATAGTTCGCTTTCCTTAATTCTGTGATATGCTGTAAAACGGGATGCAGGGAAATTTGTAGCAGTAACAGCTTGAATAGCTGTGTCGAAAGGATTTTCACGAAGATTATTGATCAGACGGTTGTTGTCTTCAGCATTTGATCTTCTAGGAGCACCGGAGCCTGCATTTCGGTGTATCATACCATACTGATTAATCTTTCTCTTCGCTAGCATAACTGTTGTTTTGCTTAGGCCAATCTCATTTGCAATTCTTCTTATACTTACCCCTTCTTGTAATCTATTGCTTATTATAGCTTTTTGATAATTATTTAACTGAGGCATTTGAAGTTTCTAATGACACTGTCAGAAAAATTGAAATGTCACCTACAAAATAATTGGAGGCAAACCTGTAACTACACAACTAAAAACGAGCTGTTCCAAAATGTGTACCAGTTTTTTCTGCTACCGATGGTACATTAGGTATTGAGTTTCCAAATTCTATCTGGAACATCGGGGTGCATTCGCCGTTATTACAAAAATTTATTGGCGCGCTGGGCATTTAATTCTTGTTGTTATACCGATTCAAGAGCTGCACGCCTTCTACGACTGAGCTGGTGGCCGGCTTTTGCACCCGAGTGTACCTTATATGTAATTTATTTGGAAGCTTGCTCAGAAAGTAATTAAATTGCTAACAAACGTTCAAATATAAATTATAATTTAATATTTATTCATATATAACAAACACCAATAATCTCATGCAGTGTTTTCCAACCTTTTTGTTCAGGCGTCCCCCATTTCATTAGTTGTAGCTTGGCGACTTCCTATGATCCGTTTTGGGTGCTAAAGAATTTTGATGGAGAGCTAACTACCGAATGTAAAATGAAGTTTCCGTAAAAAAAGATTCCGATATCCCAAAATTTTAATATTTCGCATGTGAACAACTGGCGGCGGCGTTTCTTCATCTGAACTCGATGAAGTGAACATACGTCCCAAAATTATCATCAGGAACTCGATACGCCGGCGTTATCTTAGGGGTCAAGTTACGTTGAGGTTGTTTGAAGCTTGAGCTTTCGTTGTGATGGATCTCATTGAATCTTTGCTTATCATTTGCAGGTTGAGGCTGCTTGAAGTATGAGCCTTCGTTGTGATGTCTCGCATTGAATCGTAGCTTATCTTTTGATCTACTTATTGCCGCTTTGCATCCGCTGCAGTCCATACACTGCCGAAAAGGTGAGCAACCGCTTCGATCTGGCACCAATGGGTCCATGAAAGCAATCAGCGCTTATCGTACAGATCATATCCAGGAAATAAAAATTACATAGCTTTGTTTAAGCTTTAAAATGAAAAGCATGATAAAATATAATTAAAAAAATTGTTACCTTCAGAACAAAAAAATATTGAATGACGGGTTTGTTATGGTAGGTAGAACCATGGCTCCTTGGATCCTTATAAGGAGCCGTAACTGTCTATGACTAAGCAAAGCTTAAGAGTAAAAACTTTCTAGTTAAAACGTTGAAATCCCTCTAGGTAGATCCTTAAGTTTCGCACTAATATTATATTTTCACGCCTAGATTTGTATTTTGTATTTAGTTTTTCTCTGACCCATCTTATAACATAAAATCGTTGCTCTCTTTCTTTCTTTGTTTGTATGTTTGTTAGCTATCTCCTCCGAAGATACTGGACCGATTAAGTTGTATGATGGAGTAACAGTTTTCTAATTTTTAGACTTAGATCGTAAGCCGGTTTTTATTTTCAAAAAAAGTACGAAAAAGTGTTAATTTAAATCAATCCTGTAAGCAGCGGAGAAGAGCGTCTGTCGCCGTGGGCTACGGTGTGACAGCTGCTGTGCCCGTGTGCTGGTAGCTCGGGTGATCGCCTATGTTCACATATCATTATAGCGGCGCATTATTCAAACAAGCCATGTTGGTCCAAGGGTAGAATGCTCGCCTGGCACGCGGGCGGCCCGAGTTCGATTTCCGGCCGATGCATCCTTTTTTTAAATTTATATTAATGAATCTCTCTTAAATTAGCGAACCGAAGGGTAGTCCGGGTAACTCACTAGGGTTTAATATTTTTTCTAGTTTTTTTACAATGTGATTTATGTATTTATATAGTGTGAGTTTATATAGTAAAAATATTGTTATTAGAACAGTCGCAACGTTCTTCGCGACTCCTTGACACATCTCTTGCGACCCCCCCCCCCCTCCTCCTTCTCCTCGGGGTAATGACTCCCCAGGTTGAGAGAAACTCTACTCAATGTACCTATATTATGTCATTTTACTACATAGTCTCCCGCTCTCCCGGTAGCTTCTGTATTCCACGATAAAAAAAATCTTGGCTGCTGACACACCGGTTCCCGTACAATTTGAATGACTTCCTTATTAGAAAGCTTTTTTTCCTCTTTTAATTGTCCAAACAAATAAAAATCTGATGGAGCAAGGATCGAACTGTGTGGTAGATAGGGCAACACAGTTCATTTCGATTTCTGAATTGTAGTCAGCATACGAGCAGCGAACTGCGGTCGAGCATTATCCTCTAAGAAGCAGACAGAGGACTCGCGTTTTTTTCCACGCTACCCTTACTGATATTTAATGCAGAAGCAATATCCTTTACTGTCATTTGATGGTCGTTTCGAATAAGTGCATTTTACTCTGTTAGCATTCTCTTCTGCTCTCGATGTTTTTGGACGCCGAGAAGGTTCATTCTAGACAAGTTCGCGGCCATCTTTAAACGCCTTACTCTGTTTATATCTGCTTATGTCTAACGGTGTTTGTGCACAAACTCTCTTTTAACTCATGTACACATTTTTAGTGGTTTGATACTTTCTTTAGTAGGAAATATACTAATAATGCGTTGTTGGACACTTGAATGCACTTCCACTTCACTCATGCTTGCAAAAAAAAACAAAACTAAATTGTGGTGACTCAACGACTGAATCAAGTTAGGAGTTGTTCCAGAGCATTAACTGATTTACACATCTTCTGTACATGACTCTGTTTTTTTTGCGCGCAATTCAAATTATAATTGATATTTGAACGCTTCTCGTAATTCAAAATTTTCTCTATG
Organism: Agriotes lineatus; assembly: GCA_940337035.1. Classification (NCBI taxonomy): domain Eukaryota; kingdom Metazoa; phylum Arthropoda; class Insecta; order Coleoptera; family Elateridae; genus Agriotes; species Agriotes lineatus. The sequence goes on from CALNHX010004618.1 coordinate 106,587, forward strand.
TTTAATAAATTTGTGGCAGTTAAAAAATTTAAATAAACCTCGGAATTAAAATACGTTTTCTTTTTATAAAAAAGGTACTTCAAAATTTCAAATATTTTGCATTCTGGGGTATTTTAAAATTACCTACATAAATAGTTGATAATGGAACTGTTGAAACTCGGTCTAAAATTGCATCCACGGAATAAAAATTAACCAACTATTTATTAAATAATTCGTACAAAGTAAAAATCGGTAAATATAAAATAGATTATTCGAAGTGATCTTTGGGAATCTTTGAATATGCTTTCCACCGGTTGCGTTATTACCTGAAGCCTGACGGTTGATTATCCTACTGATAGTTTAAATAGTGGTCGCTGTAAATAATGTAAGACACAAACCTGTGGTAGGTCTATTGTATTGCTAAACAATGTAAAAATCGGATACATGGGGATTAAGTACAATTTAATAGCTCTTATTTTATGCAGTGGCTTATAATAACAGTAGTTGGTACCAATTGCAAAAATTTTGTAAATGTTAAAACAGTGTTTCGTTGTGTCTGTATTATGGCAAATATAGTTCTATAATGTTTAGTAACATTAGTGAACACAGCGAATGCTACCTGTAACTCATAACTATTGTATAATTAAAACTACGATGCTTACCATAATCAGGTGGAGGGATCAGGTCCGGGTTTTTGTCATCGGTAGCGGTATCAGTGTATGCCGAAACCTGAGGATTTAAGGGACTCTCTTCCCGTTTCGGACTTCTGGAGCGCCTTTCTCGAACGGGACTGTCGACCTTAAATCTTTTAACAGCAAAGATAATAACACCAATGGTGCCGGCAAAAATGAGCGTCGATCCCGCTGCTAGCAGTATATACAACCAAGGTCCTTCCGCCCTCTCCTCCGAGGAGGGGCCCGTGGACCTTCTCAGTTCTTTCAAACCGGGTGCCTGCAGCGTTTTGATAAACATGGGGCTGGATCCTTTGGACCAGCCCTTGGCATTGATGGCGAACGCCGTCGATGTGTAGTCCGTGCTGGCTTCCAGGTTCGTTATTTGAAATTCAGGTACGGGTGACGATAAATTCGCCGTCAAATTGTCCGCTGCGGTGATGAGCAACACAAACTTTTGTCTTAAACCACCGTCAAAGCCTTTTTTACAGTTTATGAGAACAGAATGATGAGTGACGTTCAGAGCACCACAGTTATTTGGGGGATCGGGTCGGCCGGCGGGGACGATGTGGTACACACAGGGGGATTGTTGAGATCCCAGCTCGTTCCTCCCCCAGCACTGTATGGTCCCGTAGTGGGCGGCTATCGAAGGGGTGTAGGTCAGAATGCTGCTGCCAGGTTCTGCAGTAAACTCGCTTAGTTCTCGGGAAACCCCTGGCGTGCTGTTGAAAATCCAGCGAAATAACGAGGCAGCCGGCTCCGCGTCCACCTGTATAACAAACGACTTTATTATGATGTCTTTCACGATCACAGTGGGTAAGACAATACGCAACATTTTATTGACGGCGCTAAAGTAGAGCACAAAGTTCGTATTAAACGTTAGTGTCTTGAATGACTTATTAGAAAAGTTTTCTTTTTCTGAATTTTACCTTTTACCTTACATACGGAGTGGTTGGTCACACTTCTAAACATAGGCAGTTTACAATGATTATAACGGTTATGCGCATTCCTCCTCATTATTTTTGCGGAGAAAAATAACAATGGTACCAAATTGAGGAAGGCAATATTCTGCATCGTTTAATGTGAAAATATAATTGCACAATGCTACTTTTGCATAAAAATATAAATTTAAAGATGTAGGTAATCTAAAATTACCTATGCTCGGGGGTTTGACCTACCACTCGGTATGAATTCCTTGGTTTGTTTTCACCTTTCGGTGTGTGTCGAAGATGTGCAATGGAGGTAAGGGGTCGTATTAGATTTACATTACGTCCCCCCCCCCTCCTCATCCAGACAAACATATAGGATTGTGAAGATCAATATAAATGATCACTAAATTTCTACATATTATTTTGTTTGCAATTAACTAAACTATCATATCAACAATAAATTCGACATAATATATGTACTTATGTATAATGAGGAAATTGGAAGAATACCAGAAAACAATGGACTAAAAATAAACTATAAAGCAAGCTAGTAGTAAGTAGGCGCTGCAGAGAAAAATCTGAACATACCAAATAAAATCAAATAGTGGCAACGCTGAAGCAAACGTTCTTGTATTGACAAGGAAAATAAACAGAAATGTAAAACATACTGTATGAGCTACAGTCTAAATCATAGTATCGCATGAGCAAAAAGGAAGTTAATCAAGGGCACCTTTGGAATTTTGAAGTCATTTGTATTATAACACCAGAACATATGAAACTGTCATTTGAAATTTGTTACAAAGTGAGTTGATGATCTTCTTATTCTTCTTTTTCTGTAGGCTTTGGAATTATCGTTGCGTTTATTATGTGAAGTATTGATCAAATTGCAATATGGCACTGTCTATAAAAAGTCAGTGACAAGGATTAAGTATAACTTTCTGGTGTTATAATACACATGACTTCAAAGTTCTAAAGGTGTCTTTGATGAGCTCTATTTTTGCTAATACTACACTATATGGGATAAAAACATGGGCTATTATAAAAAAGGGAAAATATGTATTGGTAGTTGTGGAGACGAATTGAGAAGGAGATGACGGCTGTCTATGTTAGAACATATGACAACTAAGAGAACATGAACGTAAAATATACAATTGCACAAGACATATAAATAAGGCTAATGTGGTAGAAAAGGACGAGAAATAGGTGCACATGGGAGTGAAATATATAGCAAAGAATAGGAAAAGACAACCAAAACAATAATAGACATAACAAGTTATCAAGGATGGGGAAAGGTAAAAATTTAAAAATGCAATTAAAAAATAGAGATAAGCTACGTTTGGGATGCGAACGGTGGTCTAAAAATAATTCAAATTCCACCCATTTCTCCACCTTTGTGTGTTGCTTTCTTTAGCACAAATAATCAATTCGATGATAATACAGATTACTATAGATCAAATAACCTTTTGTGACAAGTATATAAACTCTTTTCAAAAATAATAACAGTTATAATAATAATGAAATTCGATTTATATCAATCTATGGAGATGGTTGAGACACATCGAAAAGTTCTACAAATCGCTTTATTCCAGCTATGAACCAGAACCAACTAGAAGCCCTACAGATAAAAGAGCCCCACTTACAAGACATAACACAGAAGAAATACCGGAGATACGCATGTATGAGATTAAGAATGCTATGAAACCGATGAAGAGCAACAAAGCGCCTGGAACAGATGGAATTGCAATAGAACTGATCAAAGCAGGAGGGAAAACACTACTAGAACACCTTCAGTTATTATTTAACAAATGTTTAGAAACTGGTAAGATACCCGAACAGTGGAGAACATCTGAAGTAGTATTAATCCACAAAAAAGGAAACGATAAAGACCTGAAAAACTACAGGCCAATTTCCCTGCTCTCACATCTGTATAAACTACTTACGAAAATTATAACAACCAGAACAGCACAAAAACTTGATGCCTTTCAATCGAACGAACAAGCTGCATTTAAGACCGGATACAGTACTATAGAGCACATACATACATTGAGACAAGTGACAGAAAAAAGCCACGAGTATAACCGACCGTTGTATATGGCATTTATAGATTTTGAGACAGCCTTCGACACGGTCGAGAGGTGGGCTCTAATCAATGCACTAAAACGCTGTAGATTAGATAGTAGATATATCAACTTAATTAACACCTTATACGAAGAAGCAAAGACGGTTATTCGGGTATACGACGGAACAGAACCAATATCAATACATAGAGGTATCAGACAGGGGGACACCATCTCCCCTAAAATGTTCACTAACTTACTACAGGACGTATTCAATGGTCTAAACTGGCAGGACAAAGGCATAAACGTGAACGGAAAACACATGTCACATCTCCGATACGCCGACGATATTGTACTTACAACAAATAACATGCAGGAGCTAGAAGTGATGATGGAGGAACTCGAGGCAGCCGCAAGTAGAGTTGGATTGAGAATGAGAATGCAAAAACAAAAATAATGGCAAACAGTGAGGATGTAAGACGTATAACAATTAAACACCACCCTATAGAGGTTGTGGAACAATATATATATTTGGGACAAGTAATATTCCTCAAAGAAGATACACAAGTCATTGAGACCAACAGGAGAATTCGGCTGGCTTGGGCTGCTTTTGGGAATCTGAGCAAGGAAGTGTTCAAAACTAAATACCCTCAATACCTCAAAACGAGAGTATACAATCAATGCGTGTTACCAATAATAACCTATGGTTCCGAGACATGGCCTCTTAAAGAAACTTTGATCCAAAAATTAAAGATCGCTCAACGAGGCATGGAACGCTCCATGTTGGGTATAAGATTGCGGGACCGGGTACGGTATGAAACAATAAGAGAACGTACCAAAGTGGAGGATGTAGCGAAACACATTGCAAGTTTGAAGTGGAGTTGGGCGGGGCACGTCATGAGACAAGACGACAATCGATGGTCTAAACTGACGACCGAGTGGAGACCTCGGGAAGGCAGAAGGAACAGAGGTAGACCGAGGGATAGATGGCGAGACGACGTGGACAAGATCGTAGGGATACAGTGGATGAGTACAACATCGGATAGAACGGAGTGGAGGCGCCGAGGGGAGGCATATATCCAACACTGGAGTAATTAAATGCTGATGAAAGAAGAAGAGAAGAAGATGGAGATGGCTGGCTTCAGAAAATGTTACAGTACCATAAAACACCGACATGCCGCACGAATTCCAAGAGAGAAAGTTTGTTTGTTTGTTTTTTTTTATTTGACAAGGGTTATGCATGCAGAGTACCAGGTACCTTAGACACCGACTACTTTGGTCATATGGTCAAGTAGTAGTAGTAGTAGTAGTAGTAGTATTTTTGGGGAGACTCATGTCTAGCAAGTAGGCCTTTATAGGCCCTTTTTGCCAACCCCATGAACAAGGTCTAGGCATGCAGAGTACCAGGTACCTTTGTTCTACTTAGAATTTTGCCGAGACTACGGAGTTCCAACCCTAGCAAGGAATCTTTTACATGCCACACATCGTAGTAACATGGGACCCACTGCTTGACATCACTTCCGAATTATGGCATTCTGTAGAGGCTTTGATCTTCACTTTTTTATTTTTGAAAACTTTACCGGGACCGGGAATCGAACTCGCGACCCTTAGATCAGTAGTCAGGATGCTTACCACTGGGCTACCGACCCCGGCTAAGAGAGAAAGTAATTGATTATAGAAAGACCATTGACTCTGTTGACATATGGATATTACGTAGAACAAAAAATAATGCCAGAATTAACTATCTACCATTAAAAAATGTTATTAAACAAATTAACACAAACTATACACTCAAGTTCAAGTTCATTAAAACACAAAAAAAATTAGAGATGCAATACAAGGAGACACAATGTTGCCAAAACTGCTTACTTTGTTACTAGGAAACGCTCTCAAAAACGTCGAATGGGACGGACGAGAGGTAAATCTGAACAGAGAAAGATTATACCTTCTAAGATTCGCTGATAAAACCGTCATTTTCGCGCACTGCAAACCTGAGTTAGTAAACTTTATCAACGGTATTGACAAATCCACGAACAGAGTTGGTCTTGAAAAGAATTTTCGAAAGACGAAATACATTACAAATCAGGAACAGTTAGAACGTAAAATACGCGACGTAATAGAAATGGACATACCTCTTTCTTTTTCAAGTTACAGAGTGATTTAAAAAAAATGAATTGCAGCAGGCCCTGGATAGCCTGATTCAGTTGGCAGTAGCGAAGTGTATTGTCAGTCTATGCCAATTTCGAGATTTGCAGTTTAAGTTTTGCGTCAGTGTGTGTCAAATGAAAAACAAAACCTTGAATTTGATATAGACTGACAATGCACTTCAGTACTGCCAAATGATTCAGGCTATCCAGGGCCTGTTGCAATTCAGTTTTTAAAAAATCACTCTGTGTAATGAATGTATATAACGTGTGACACTATATGGAGCGGAAACATGGATGGTCACTAAATCTATTGTGAATAAATTGTGAGTCAATAAGGATATACGTATCATTGGCAATCTTTACTGAAAATAAGAAGTACAGTAAAGGTAGACTATCAGTTGACAGAGCTCCTAAACTTAAGACGAGTAGTACGGCAGGGCTGTATTTTGTCCCCCCAACTGTTTAATGTCTACTCGGAGACAGTTTTTACCAAAGCTTTATATGAAGCAGAAGAAGGAATGAAGAACGAAGAAACAATATTAGGTACGCAGACGACACGATGCTTATAATCGAAAATGAACAGGACATGCAAAGTTTAGTTGAAAGAGTGGTACATGTGGACATATTGAAAACTATGGACTAACAGCGAATATAAAAAAGACAAAAATGATGGTTACAAGGAGAGAGTAGATGCCCAACCCAGTAATAACAGTTGATAATCAACAACTGGAAGTTGTAAATTGCATAAAACATCTGGGCTGCCTGATAAATAACAAATGCGACAATACACATAAAATAAAAGCAAGAATCGAACACGCAAAAAGGACCTTTATAAAGATGAAGAAAAGGTAAGTATTATATCTTTCCAGTTCTACTCTACTATACGGAGCAGAGAGCTTTCGCAATGTGGGTCTATCGCAGACTTCTAAAAATTTCATGGATGAACAGAATTACCAATGTGTAAGTGCTCCGTATGATGAATAAGGAAGTTGAAATGGTAGATACTATTAAGGAAATGAAACTGAAGTATTTTGGTCATATCACGAGACACGAACGTTGCCACATACTACAACTGATCATGCAGAATAAAATCCAAGGCCGTAGAAACGTGGGGAGGAGAAAAACATCCTGGCTAAAATACCTGAGGGACTGGGATGGAAAATCGACTACATCGTCGCTTCGAGCAGCATGTTCAAAAATACAGATAGCCCTAATGATATCTAGCTTCAAAAATTGAGAAGCAGAGAGCTAGAAAAAGAAAAATACTGGAAATATGTCTGAGATAGAAAAACAAATGAATGTTCGCGAAACAGTTACGTGGTGTATCATAGATGGCTTGTATGAGATGAGGTGGTCTGAACACAAAAATCGCAGGTTTTAAATGGACGCGAGAGGCGCAGAATAGGAAAAATTAAAAGAGTTTTAGAGAAATGTATATCCGAATGATACAGAGAAGCTACTAAAAGAGGAAGAAGAAGGACAAAACGTCTATAGATAGAAGTTTTTTTTTTATTTTGGCCATATGATATCTTTTGCCTATATAAGGGAAGAGCGTCATCGAGTATACTTTCTTAGTGTTGGTCTTTCTTCAATGTATAAAAACACATGCGTGAACTGTTTTAGAAAATATTGCTGATTTAATGTTATATATGAGTAGGTAAATACCGAAATCGCTATGCTTTTTATCTATGTAGACTATCTACCTTATGTAAAAGGAATAAAAAAATTTATGTTTTTTTCCAAAACATGAACTAATGGAAGAATAAGAAATCAAAGGCGGATTGAGGAGGCGTTTGAGTTAAATACTGTAGTAATCGTCATATAGTATTTCAGTGTAGTATTCACTTTTCTAGGTAGGAAGGCCTCTAAACAAGATTCGTTGTTTTTTGTCAGTATATAAATCTTTTGTTTTGAAATACGAGTTTAAACTTTTTCAAAAAGTAGTAGTTTTACGCCGTCAAAGCCCTATTTTTAAAAATAAAGTATTTGGTTTGGAACAATCCCATAAGTTTCTTAAGTTAAAGGTTTTTAATTTTGCTACATACGTGTACAACCAATTGAACCTTAGTTATTTCAGTTTAGGCTTCTATACTTCGCTATATGACTACTCTAAATATTTTGTTGGGTTGAACAAATCTGCTACATCAGTACCCATTTCCAGTATTTTTATAGATAACACTTTTTGATATATCCTCAAATTGCGGCAAGCAACTATTATCAAGGCGAATTACACTATGACCGCTTGCGCTTATTTATAAACGAAATGGAGAGAAAGCATTATAGTTTACTTTTTCGGGAATTGCAAAGCTATCTTAGTAAAGGGTGTTTTTTTAGAGGGATACAACTTTAAATTGAAATAAAACACAGAAAGATGTTTTTAATATCCATGAAATTGGCTTTATCTGAAAGATAATTTTATGGCATTTATATTTGAATATGATTTCGGGCATGTGACCGCCGCGATTGGCGTAACCATGACGTAATCTGAAGGTCCAATTTTCACACACTCTTTTCGCAGTAAATCAGGCTGTTTTTCATTTCAGCAATAACTCGTCGAATTTTGGCTTTCAAGTGCTCAATTGTTTCCGGTTTATCGGCATAGACATGCGACTTTACATATCCTCAAAGAAAATAATCTAACGGCGTCAAATTGCACGAAAGAGGTGGCCAGTTAACAGATCCACAAAATGGATCCACGAAATGGATCTGTTAACAGGCCACCTCTTTCGTGCGATTTGACGCCGTTAGATTATTTTCTTTGAGGATATGTAAAGTCACATGTCTACGTCGATAAACCGGAAACAATTGAGCACTTGGAAGCCAACATTCGACACGTTATTGCCGAAATCCAGCCTAATTTACTGCGAAGAGTGTGTGAAAATTGGACCTCCAGATTACGTCATGTACACGCCAGCCGCGGCGGTCACATGCCCGAAATCATATTCAAACATAAATGCCATAAAATTATCTTTCAGATAAAGCCAATTTCATGGATATTAAAAATATCTTTCTGTGTTTTATTTCAATTTAAAGTTGTATCCCTCTAAAAAAAACACCCTTTACTACATTGGTCCCAAGCCCCAATATATTTTTTAAATTACTGTTTCCCTATGTGTCTAACTTTATATTTTTAACTGGATTATAGATGTGTGCGTTAAGTTTTCTTTTGTACTTGTCTAAATGCACCTTAGAAAAGTATTGCTAGGAATAGGTGCATTATTATTTGAATATAAACGACTGGTTATTCGAAATTAGTAAATCCATTTCAAAAGTTAACTCCTACGACTAATTTGTGATTTTTCTTGTTTTCTACGATTATACCACTCCCTATAACATCAACCAATGAAACAGGGTAAAAATGCATAGTTACACATGTACTAATCTTTTATAATGTACATAGCAACAGTGGTAATCCTTCTTGGCTAATAATTGATGGTCAAATACCTTCACCAACATCGCGTTATCTGCTGAAAGTACAATCCTCATAGCAACCACACTAACTGTACTTTCAATATTGATAAATAAACTGTTTAAACGTTGTTTATTGACTCGTGATATAATCTAGCCGAGTGCACCTCGTGTCTTCTTGATTATTAAATCATTGGTGTTTCCACTCGATATATTGTTTTAGGCAATCACGAGAGTTCGGAGGACATATTTCGTGTAAACAGAAATGATTATTTGATAATCAAGAACCCACTAGTTGCATTATATATGATTATATACATTTAATTACTTAATAATTAACCAAAGGTTAAATCGTAGCAGGTTTTTGCGAATTTTGTCATTACAGGTCTTAAAGATAATTTATTTTATGCATATTTTTTTAATCATTAAAATTTATTTAGAAAATGTAATTCCAAACCGTTTGTTATTGATATTGCTATAAAAACAGGTATCAGTATAACATACAATAAAAAATAGGTTATGAGATCTAAAAATCAATGTTAATTTCTATTGTTGCAAATGGTATATGAAAAACACATCTTTACAAATTAAATAAAATAGCAATTATACTTTGCTTTTGTTTCATTGAAGAAAAGAGCATTTACAACTCGTAGACTGGTAGCATTCCTTGATAACTAGTATTTAAATTCAGTAAAGATCACTGTTACGATATTTTTTCATATCATTAATATTTTAATCCTTCTCCGCTAAAGATTCATGAATCTATCATCCCATATTTGAGACAATTACATTTTAAATTATTTTCTGAAATGTAAGGTAAATATTGGCCATTTTATAAATTCCCGTTCACATAATAAATACATTTTATTCCTGGGCATTGAGACTCCAAAATATGAGTTCTATAACATATTATTGAATACTTTTATCGCGTTTGTGACAAAATAGTATGTAATACGTCATCGTTTTTGTGCTTCAACAAAATCTGAAATACTGGAAAACCTACTAATATTCCAAGTAATATCGAAAACTTCAAATGCAGGATTTTCTAGAAATCTCAGCTTATTTTATATCCGGTAATATGTTCGTGAACAGAATTTCTTAGAGCGAAATCCATTATTCCTTTTTAGAATAATGCGCAGCTGGGATTCAGAATCAATTTTAACCGACTACTAAGGATTATGCTTTCGATCATAATGTGCTGGTCAAAATGGCTTAAATTACATGAATTATGTGTTCAAAATGATCTATATCTAGGGGTTTGATGTCAATTTTATGAGTTATGTTCCTTTTAACGACACAACATTGGGTATAAACCGTCGTAAATGCCAGTTATAAATAATGTTATTTAAAAAAATGCTTTCCTTTGCTTTAACATTAATTTATGTGTATGTTATTTTCAGGATTACTGTGAAAATAAATATTTATAAACGCTACTGTAAGTATTTTCCTTTTTTACGTAACTACCAATTCTCATCGTTTTATTAGATAAATACTAGATTGCATTGTGTAATATAAAGAGCTCAAATTATATTTACCATTTGCAACAGATTTTTACCAATAGTCTTCTTCAAAACAAATGAACAAACAAAAGTAGAGAATTTAATTCTCAATAAATTGTACTCCTAACAACGGAATAGAATCTGAATTATTCTATCTTATTATTTTCATCAATTTTAAAATGTTTTAATTTTTTCATTTCTTGGATGGACAGAAACAAATGAAATAAAACGAAGCAGTTTGACTAACGATTCTACAGTTATTTATGAAAATTGTAGTTGCTACTTTTAAAAATGTTAAAAATTTACGTAAATATTGTAAGAAGTCTTTAATTTATTATCAAGCGAAACTTACTTAAATAATACTTTCAGCAGTACTTAGTTTATAAAATGCTTTTTAACATAATGAATCCAAATAATGAACTTAATTACTTTTGTAACAAATGCAGCTATCCCTATCTATCATATTAGCCCAAGTTGCTTTAACTTATATTGAAAACACTGATTTGCTATTTGCGAGTGCCGTGCTTGACGATATCGACGTAGAACATAAAATAGCTGATGGAATCAATGGATCATAATGGTCGGACACGTCTCTCTTTGATCTTTTTGTTTGCCAACAGCTGTCATGTTTGCTTCAACGCTGCTTCCACATTTATTTCTCTGTTTGATCATTGGAGGATATTTGAATTCCCTTTGTACATCCCTCCTAGAAGCAGCTTCATTTTCGATGTACTCGTATATTCGCTACAAATTTGGATTGGTTTTCCATTAGTAATTGTAGTTTCTTAAACCCATAACTATTCTACGTGGATTATTTTGTGATAAATTAAATAATAACATTTGAATTTAAAGTGTAGTGTAAGAAATTTGTTAGGCAATTATATGCAAATGATAAATTGATTCTGTTTTGTTTAAAAATAGAGTGAAATTCTTTAATTTTTTTTAAAATTCTACAACTTGCTATTACTGTTATTATTGATTTTCGTCTTTTTTCTAAAATTTTCCCTGTGTGATATATGTTATAAATGTCTTTAATATTTTATGTATTTTAGTGATGTATGGGCGGTTTTAAATGGTTAAAAATGCTTTAGTTACACATTTTATCCAATGCCTCGCAATAAACGCCCAATAACTATAGCGATTTTAACAATCGCAATACCAATATTATACACAAGTGACTCTTTGATTACCATCCAGTTGGGTACTAGTGGTTTTGGTTTTGATACTTCTTTTGAATTTATTGAGAGCTGTGGATAATATCTATTTATGCAGCAAGTGGTAAAAGTCGACGTTTATGCACGAGACATGAAAATTCATAACATGTCTCGTGCATCACCGACTTTTAGCACGCGTTGCATACAATATTTTATCTACGACCTTAATTTTACCGTTATTAATCCATAAATATCGATTTAACAAATGTTTGCATCTACGACACTTCGAATTTATGTCATAATAAATAGTAGGCCATGCGCGGGCGAATGTTTGCGAAGCCAGTGCTGTCAAGGTCAGTTACGAAATGTAATTATTAATACTCCACATCTGAGTGTATTCATTACATAACGCTTTAATTATTTCAAAAACACGTTACCTGTAACGCAAGAAGCAACTAGAATAACTTTACAACTTCACTTCCAGTTCGAAATTGTAGTTTTATAACCTCACTTCACTTTAGCACTAGAGCTAAAAGTAAACAGCTGATTTCTTTAACCACGGTAAACTATAAAACGTCACTTTTAGTGAAACAAGCTAGCTCTAAAAGGCCTACTTTTAGTAGTGGTCGTAGATAATAGCTATTTATGCAACAAGTGCTAAAAGTCGACGTTTATGGGCGAGACATGAAAATTATGAAACGAAGCCGAAGGCTGAGTTTCTTAACATGTCTCGCGCATAAACGACTTTTAGCACGCGTTGCATACAATATTTTATCTACGACCTTAATTTTACCGTTATTAATCCAGAAATATCGATTTAAGAAAGGTTTGCATCTGCGACACTTTTAATTTATGTCGTAATGAACAGTAGGCTAAGCCGCGCGGGCGATTGTTTGGCCACGCCCGTGCTGTCAAGGTGAGTTACGAAATGTAATTATTGATACTCCACATATGACTGTATTCATTACATAACGCTTTAATTATTTCAAAAACGCTTTACCTGTAACGCAATAAGCAACTAGAATAGCTTTACGACTTCACTTGCAGTTCGAAACTGTAGTTTTGTAACCTCACTTCACTTTTAGCCCGTGTGCTAAAAGTAAACAGCTGATTTCTTTAAACACGGTAAACTATAAAACGTCACTTTTAGTGAAACAAGCTAGCGCTAAAAGGCCTACTTTTAGTAGTGGTCGTAGATAAAATATTTTACTGCACACGTAGTTTACGCGGTATTGCCACACGAGAAAATTATACTACACGATTTTTGGATATTTTTGGACTTTCAATTTTATGGAATTGATATTTACCTAATGTGTAAAATTGGAAATTATCAACGAGCGGTGTTAAACACCTTAAGACATAGTCGAGAGCTTTAAGCGAGCGAATTTATAGTAGTAATCATTATATACAATATTTTTGGTAGGACGAAGGTTATAACAGAACACATACCTTTCATGAAGTGACAAATGATAACGGTAACAGACTACATATATAGTATACAACCTCGTTGCAACATGGAACTTAAGTAATAAAAGATTCAAGCACAAACCAATCCATAAAAAGATATAGACGTTACTTGGAAGTAGCAACGATACCAAGAAAACTACCGAAATTTTTGTTGTAAGATCATACAGAGGTGCAAACGCCAACACGAATCACTACATTGTCATAATGAAAATGAAACAGAAATTAAATAGTGCCAAAGCAATATATGCAGCAGGTAAAAAATCGACAACTGAAGATATAAAAACAATATACAAGCAAGAAAATAGAAGGAGAGTGGTGAAGCATTAAAGACAGCACCTTCGAAGTTGGAAGAAAACTAATACGTTATGCAGAAGGAAAATACAGAAATAATGGTACAATCAAGAGTGTGAGACAGCAGTAAAGGCAAAAGATGAAGAAATAATTAGATGGTTAAACACAAATAATCAGGAGATCCTAGAGCAATAAAAAGAAATAAGATCTGCAGTAGTAAAGCTATTTAAAAATAACCAAAACAGTGGGTTAATGTGATGATTGAAATAGTGCAGAGTAAAGGAAACTCTAAAGTGTTTTATGGAAAAATAAAAAACAAAAAATATCATAAAATAACTATAGGAAGAATAAAACATAACCCAAGAGACACAAAAAACTAGGGGAAAGACAAAAAATATATGGGAAGAATAGTTTCAGAGACTATTAAACGGATACCTATAAGAAGAACAAAATAAGAAACGAAAAACTTCAGATCAATAACCATGACGAAGATAGAACTACTACCGAACCAATCTGGGACGAGTTTATGAAAATAGTGAATCAAATAAAAAACGGGAAAACGCCAAGCTGTGGCGACACCTATGGTGAAACGATAAAAAAGGTAGAGGGAACAATACGAATTATATAAATTACAAATCCGCGTAGAAGCAAGAGAAAATGCTTATAGAAAGGATCACAGCAATCTTATAATACCAATAGTAAAGAATGGTGAACTTGTATTCTGTGGAAATTGTAGAGGAATATGACTGCTTAACATGTCGTACAAACTACTAACGACAATGATCCAAACAAGGTTAGTCGAATAATGAACACGATAGAAATGCTGTTTGTAGATTTTTGCAGGCGTTTAACAAATTACATAGGAGGGAACTTGTCAACGCCATGGAACAATTAAAAATATCAAACAAATTAGTAGGTTTCAAAGAAATGACACTAGCAGGCACATCAGTGATAGTCAAAACAATAGAAGATACTATAGCAAAATAATTTGGGATCAAAGCGGCCGTAAGATAAAGGGATAATGGTAAAAAGCGTAATACGTAGGTTAATATGGCTAAGGAACAACCGTCACCCAGATCGGGCAGGTAATAGCAGATGTAGGTGATGTAGTAATTGTAGCAAGACCACGCAACAGATTAACAGAAATATATAAAAACCTGGAAAATGAAGAGGAAGAAGTAGGGCTGGAAGTAAGAACTATAACAGTAGGAGAACGCAATTTTGAATAAGGAAAATTAGTTAAATACTTAAATGTACTAATAATCAGCTTAAACAATAGGATGAAAATTTTAACAGAAAGAAAATTGATGGGAAACAAAGTGCGCACAGCAACTGGAGCAACTGGAAAATACTAGAAACTAATCAAAACGACCAAAAGACAGAACTGAGAATATACAGCACTATAGTAAGGCCAAGTATTATGCCTTACAAGAAGAGAAGGGAACATTTGTGGAAAATACTAGGACTTATGAAAATGAATGAAGAAGAAGGTAGACAGTAATGAATTATGAAATTATAAAAGTTAGGAGAGGATATCGTTAGGTTCATCAAAGCACAGCAAATAAAATTGAACAATCAAAAATATAGCAAGATGGAAATCAAATGAGGAACGACCAAAAGAAAGGCCCAGAACAAGATGTAAGACAACAAGAGCATAATGGACTGGAGAAGAATAGTAGAAGACAGAGCTAAGTTGAGGGAAATTGTGATGAAAGCGAAATTCCATAACAAGTTGTAAGCATAATAACACTAGAACAGACGGAAACTAATCCACCCCAGAAAGCAGATTAACTAAGCATCAGAATGATGCGGCTATATCAACGCCAGCTGAAAACGAGGCCTCAGCTCTCCAGCGTGACGTCAGCACAGGTAGGGCGAATTGTCCAATGATTGCATTTACTTCGCGTCGAGCCTCTGAGATAAGAAGCTTGATAAATTGAACCATTGGCTAATTCGACCTACCTGTGCTGACGTCACGCCGGAGAGCTGAGGCCTCGTTTTCAGCTGGTATTGGCTATATTCCATGTGGAAGAAACGAATGAGTAAGTTTTCCATTTTTAAGCATAACTGGGTAGTGCTACTCGTTGTTTGAGATACTTATACCTTTAAATGAATGTTGTATTGAATGGAATTGTCGAAATGACGATGTGAATAGATTCTGTCAAAAAAAAAATCCTCTGAAAACCACCAAAAGATATTTGAAGTAAACAAGATTTTAATCTATATAGTAAAAAAAATAATTAAATGGACTTGCATCGATTAATTGAGAATAATCTATATTTTCATTAAACTAATATTGGATTCACCAATTACTAAATATTCCACTGTATTTCAAATGCGATTGAAGCATTTTTGTTTAAAGGAAAGTTTGAGTTACCTCATTTTTAACATTATGATGTCAGTGTCAAGTTACTTAATGCTGCACTTTCATACTACAACTTTCTTTATGCATACAGATAAGAAACGATGTTATAGTAAGAAAGTACAAGTTATGTGTTTAGAAATACAAAGTCAACACCTAATATTTATGACGTTTTAAAATCAAAACAGAACACACCATAAACATATTTAAGGAAAATCAAGTAACATAAGGAAATTAGTTAATAAACTGGGTGCAATACTTTTGATGTCTTAAGGCGCTTCAGCTGTCTGTTAGTTGTTAATAAACATGTTCCCAACAAATTGCGCGAATGTTCCAAGTCTCAAGTTTTGTAAAGCAGTTGCAGTGTATTGTGGAAAAGTTGGAGAAAATACTTCACTCGAAAAGTTTCAAATCGATAACTTCCGTAAGCGTTGTGAGTTGGACGAAACGAGGGCCTCTAGAAAGTTGGCCGTCAGCGACTGCCGGAGAAGCTTGTTCTCCTTGGAAAATTGTATTTTTAAATCTCAGTGGCAAGACGTGTTGGTGCGCAGCAGTAAATCAAAAGGGTATACATACAAGTTGAACTTGGTCCAAGTAAACTTGTATGCAAAAGTTTATCCGCTTCTCCAAGTTATCGAAGTTGTCTTTTCGAATTTCTCCGTTCCCATTACTCACGACCGCAGCCTCTAGGGGTTTCTAAACTGTTATTTTCTCACCTTGCACTCGATCTTTAAAGGTTCCCCTTTGGCAGCTCCAAGAACTTTCCGTCCGCCTCCTTCGCCGCAGACTGGCTCGAACTTCACCCTCAGCTGGAATGGGGGACTTCTGGTGTTACCTTCCGAATTCGCAGCTTCGCAATAGTAACGACCAGAGCT